>JAODAL010048966.1:0-28553 GCA_025379985.1 Phyllomedusa bahiana | reverse complement strand
ACTGCGTCCAGGACAGTTCTAGTCAAGTCCAGTTCAACTAATGGTGGTTCAAAGACTCTCCTTTTTCCGGCACTTTTTAATCTGTGGGTCAGACAGGTTTAAGGGTCATGCTGCGGTCCAGGACAGGGTTTGTCAATGTCCAGTTCAACTAAAATGGTGGTTCAAAGACTACTTTCTTCCGACACTTTTTAATCTGTGGGTCAAGCAGGTTTTTAGGGTCATGCTGCATTCCAGGACAGGGATATTCAATGTCCAGTTCAAGTAAAATGATGGTTCAAACAATACTGCCTTCTGGCAATTTTTAATTTGTGGGTGATGCAGGTTTAAGGGTCATGCTGTGGTACAAGACAGGGATAGTGAATGGTGTGTGACTTTTTTTCTGTGGCTTTTATAGCCTAAGTGTTGTCCCTAAGATGTAGAAGGTATCCATTTGACTGTTGTGGCTTTTTAATCCAGCTTTCCAGCCCTGTTTGGGTGTAAGAATGAAGGTGTTGTTGCTCTCCCATAGACTTTTTAAAGGGCATCGGAGATGATCGACTATCGAAACACCTTATCGATGGTGGCCAACTATCGACTATCGCCCAATGTCGATAGCCAACGTAATCGCTCAACACTACTGGTGATGCTTTCAGCGACACTCTACATGCGGGTCGTGGTTAGGTTGCGAGAGACGCGTCCGACTACTTCCTGCTGTGAGTTATCACTATGTTGCTATGGACGCCTATGACAACATCCGGTTACTGGTGACGTCCTTGATCATGCGCAGTACAGAGCATGAGACGCCGAGACGAACCTTGCGGTGTTATGTCTTATTATGTCAAGCTATGAATTTTAATACAGTTCAGGTGAGCGCATTTGGTTTCCGCCCCTAATTTATGTATATTTCTGTATTAAATGCATATTTTTATTGATAGTGTTGTATATTTCAATACTATATCTTATTGTTCACATATGGATTTTAAATGCTATATTTGTGGTATTATGCATTTCTTCTGATCATGTCACTTTGTTAAATTTTTGTAAATCACTTGTTAATTGAAGTCTTTATATATACTTTGGATTTTACACTGTTTGTCACACTTGAAATGGCTCTGTGGAGGGCCGAACACTCGGTTTGAACATGTGGGAATAAACTCTACTACGTTTTTTACTATTACCAAGTGAGTGCTGCGAGTTTCTTCTTTTTGGATATTGACTATTGAAGTCTTTTGGTTTGACTTTTTCTCATGTGCACCCCGCACCTTTTTTCATATTTGGAAGTGTCTTTTTCTTTTATATTATATTCTTTTATAAAATTAAAAAAACAACGTGTATCCTCTCAAATACAAACCACTCAAATAACCCGTTCTCAAACAAGAACAACCCATCGTTGGTCTCTTTTCTCATTTATTACCCTCAGAAGTCACCCCTGGCTCGAGAGCTCCACAAGCCACCTCTGGTGGCCACCACTAATTAACTTCGGCTCACAGGGATCCCGCCCTGTAGAGTTCCACCTTCGCCAGACCAGCCAATATTGTAACTAGCACTGGGGAGCCATCACCGAATATGACTCCCACCACCACTTTTTAACCAACTCCAAAGGACCCCACACCGCCACACTACGGCCACCATGACAAGAAAGTTCAAACCCCCCCCTTCAACACTCTCTAATGAGATGCCAAAAACCCCTCCCACAAAAAAAAAAAAAAAAAAAAAAAACCGATACCCTTTCAAAAGGGAGGGAATGGTTTGTTGTTTGGGCTTTTAAGCCAAGTGTTGGAGAGGCAGGTTCAATTCTTTGTGGCTGTTTATCCAGCTTTCCAGCCCTGTTTGGTGAAGAATAAGGTGTTGTTGTTCCCATAACTTATGGTTCGAGATGATCGACTTAAAACCTTACATGGTGGCCAACTATCGCTACGCCAATGTAATAGCCAACTAATCGCCAATCACAGTGATGCGTTCAGCGACACTCATGCGGGTCGTGGTTAGGTGTAGAACGCGTCAAGACTTTTCCTGCAGTTATCAACTCGAGCTATGGGAAGAACCGAGGTGATCTTGATCATGCGCAGTACAGTTGAACGCCGAGAGAACCATGCTTGTTATGTCTTCATGAAGGCTGATGATTATTTCGGGGGAAAGCTGCTGATTTCGCCCCTATTTATGTATATCTATCTAAATGCTAGTTTTATGAGATGGTATACCTAAAAAGGATAAAGCATAGTGAGCTTTTGCATCAGTCCTTTGTAAATTTTTGTAAATCATTGTTATGAAGTCTTATATAGAATTGGGTTTTACACTGTTTGTTCTGAAGCCTGTAAAAGGGGCGACAGTCGGTTTGAACATGGAATAAACTCACTCGTTTTTACTATACCAAGTGTGTAGCAGAAGAGTTTCTTTTTGAATGACTATTAAGTCATTTTGGGCCAGGGTGCACCCCGCACTTTCATATTATGAAAGTGCTGCTTTTCTCTTTCATATTCTTTGTAAAAATAAGAAACGAGGTCAATTCCCACTCAATCAAACGGACACAAATAGTAAACATGGGAAAAACGTTGCCTGGTCTGATTTCATTTCTCTGCACATTGGATGGAGCTCAGAATTTGGCCAACACTAAAACTGGATCCAGTCCTGCCCTGAAATCCAATGTTCCAGGACGCCATTTGGTATAGCACTGGGGTCACGATGGGAATATTTTTCCTTAAGGACCCCACCCACATAGGCCCCTTACAAAAATCAAATTAAAGCATCGTATATGCCAACCCTTGACAAAAAAAAAAAAAATCCCCACGAAGAATTTGGGTTGCAGTTTTTGAGGCAATAAATGGCAAATTTGTCTCCATCCGTTACACATTTTTACCTAATAAATTTGGCACGTCTTACCGTATATGTAACTATGCCCATATATAAGGATAGTATAAAGGACCACTAGATAACAGCGTAAGTGCCTTGTGTTTCCAAGGAATTTAATGCTGTCATGTTATGGCAACAATGTGGTTACAACAACATCTTGGCATGGAAGTATGTCCTGGGGAGGAGAGTGGGAGAAAGAGTCCAATAGGTATAACATAGCAGTTAGCATGAAAAGCCATCTGCTAGACATTGATGTCTTTGGTGAATATCCTAGTTGGGATCCCATGGTCACATAAATCTGGTGGTATTGAGTTTTATTGTGGAGTAGTACTGCAGAAAGAGAAGTTGTGTAAAGTTAGAGAACTTTCCTGGCCTGAGGACAACATGGTAACAATGTTAAGTGGAACCACATAAAAATGAGTATGTTATAAGAGAAGAGTATGAGTATGTGAAAAGATTCACTTCTCTTATTCTTTCTCCTGCATATGTGTTGCTTGGAAAATCTTTGGGTGTAAAACATAATAAAAAAACCATAAAAATGAAATATGTCAGTGATATCACATGCCTCACATACTTTATGGTTTTCAAAAAGGGGCTTTTCTCAAAGTTTTGGCAGTATGTTAGGGAAACACTACATACACTAGGAAGTATGCTATAATGATCTAAATAGTTACAACACATGAGTTAATAATAATAATAATAATAATAATAATGTAATAGTATCTTAGAATTACCTGAATATCAGGAAAGCATACATGCTGACCCCAGAGCTCTCCAACTCTTTGCATATCAGGTTATATCTTCTTTCTTTAATTGTGGTATCCAATGCTATGGAAACTGCAGTAGCAGTGCTTAATAATTTTTCCTATGTAGTTGATATCACATGCTTTACAAAGCTTATGATTTGCAAAAAACAAGCTTTTCCTAATGTTTTGTGGTTATGTTAAGGGTGAAAGAGAGGCTTAAATGTTCCATAAATGCTAGGAAATGTACCATAATAATACATAATAGACACAGCACACAAGTTTAGTGTCCATAATGGTATCAGAAATACCTGAATATCAGGAATCCATACAGGGTGACCCAAGAGCTTTGTAATTCTTTGCATATCTGATCACATAATCTTTCTTTTATTGTGGTATCCAATGCTATGGCAACTGCAATAGAATTGCTAAATTCTATGGTGTTTTAGCTATAAAGTTGTCTATGCTCACAACAAAAACAGAAAAATATGGTCACCATTGTGCTACTGCTTCATTACTCACAATCCACTCCAGTGTAATAACGACATTTATTTTTGAGCTTTAATTTGTCCCCTCATATGTAACTTCCACTATCTGGTTCTAGTCCTGTCTTATTAGTTAGTAGAAACATTCCAGATGCTGCATTGTAGCATTTTTCATTTGTATATTATAATAATGACCTTTTAGCTGTATAAAGCTATTTTCGGTTTCTCTTATAAGCAAGAGAAGCAGTAAACAAGCAAAATGAAAAATAGTAAAAGCAAATGAAAATCATCAAAAGACAATTCCATCTTTTATTAATTTCAATCATGTATCCCTTACCGCTGCAGACAGTTTTGACCTCTAAGGCTGAGCCCCATTTTTGAAATCTGACTGTGTCACTTTATGTGGAAATAACTTTTTGATACTTTTACCTGCCCCTGTGTTTCAGAGACTGTTTTCTCATGACACATCGTACTTTAAGTTAGTAAGAAATTTTAATCCATAAAATCTTGTAAAAAACATCAAATTATCATGTTGAAAAATAGCTATTCGACTCAACCACAAGCCTCAGAACAGGAGAAGCACATACATGGGGTCTCAATTAGGATATTTTGAGGAACCATTTCAGGTTTGCGGACACCATAAGCTGCTAAAACTTAACATCCCTAAAAAGACCACATATTGGAAACTACATCCCTTTAGAAACATCAAGGGATATAGTGAGTATATCGACCCCACAGGTGTTTCACAGATTTTTTTAGCTTCAAGCTGTGAAAACTAAAAAAAAATGTTCCAACAATCTGCAGTTTTAGCTGAAACATTTCATTTTTACAAAGAATTCTGGAAAAAAAGCACTCGGAATTTGATTACGCAATTTCTTCCAAAAGCAGCAATATCCAATATGTGGGTGTAAACTGCTGATTAGGTGCATGGAATTTTCAATGGTACCAATTTCGGGTTTATATGACACTTTTATTGCTTCTTTACCAAGTTATTTGGAATCGGGATGTACAATATACAGCTATCCTAGTAGTGTTTTTTATTTTTATAGCAGTCACTGTGCGGTATGAATGACATGTTATATTTACTCAGTAGGCTCATTACAGCGTTACCAAATATATACTGTTTTGTAATGTTTTTACTTGCCGTTGTTAACAATAAAGTATATTGTATTAGTTAAAAAAAAAATTACCATTTTGCATCTCCTTAATTTGAGAGTCACAACTTTATTTTTCTGTATATGGAGCTTTGTAGGTACTTGTTTTTTTTCGGGATGAGCTGACTTTTTTTTGGTACCATTTTTTGGGGGACAAGACATTTGACCACCTTTAAATCCAATTTTTGGGAGACAGGGTGAAGAATATACTGCAATCCTAGTAGTGTTTTTATTTTTACAGTACTCATCACCATGCAGTATATGTGACATGCTAGTTTAACTCAGGGGTCGATATGATTACGGCAATACCCAATTTATTTTTATTTTTTTGTTGTAAGTAGTAGAAAAAATCCAGCTTTCCAGGATAAAATCCAGCAATTTATTGACAGATATTAAAATCCACACAGAAACACAATAGCAAATAGCTCACACGCTGCTGGCTAAACAAACACCTTTACCAAGGCTTGTATCAGTGATCACTGTTACAATACACACCAGTACTTAGCTGTACTGCTATGTATTGTAAACAGTCAGTCACTATGCCTGGTCAAGGCCTTTGTTAGGCTTCAGGGTTTCAGGGGAGAGCATCAGCACTTTATTTATCTTTACCTTAGCTGCTGCAGTTGACATTGACTGAGCAAGCTGTGAAATACATGTTCTGATCATGTGAGCTTCACACAATCTTCTTCACATACCCATGCGTCCATCTTCCCATCTATGATATATGGGGATGTTAAATGTTAGTGAGAGGTTAATAAACATGATGCCCATTCAGCTTTATAATATTCAGTTTTTAAGCAGTCTAGCCAGGAACAAATAAAGAGGAGTATAAGTTCTTGAGTGGCAGGCTGTAGTCACACCATAACATGCACACTCATCTTATTGATCATACGGATACTGCCACTATGTGACCCCTGGCATTCAGTTAGCAACAGGGTCAGACCACATAGAATGAGCACAGGATCAATAGAAGGGTAACATGTTTAGTTCCATTTAGTTATCCTATAGATGATGCCATCTGTCATGTAAGGGAACAGGTAGTGATATATACTCCTCGACAATGGAACTTCAACACCAAGAAGGAAAAGTCTTGGAATGATATTACCAGGATTGCTAGACATGTAAATGATATGCAAAAAAAATGAAAAACATTTTTTATTAATTATCGAGAATCAGTGCCATGAACAGAAATACATGCACTTACACACCTTGGCATGCTATGTATGAGTTTACTATTAGTTATTTGAGGAATTCCATACTTAGTGCACTTGGAAACACAAATCATCAAGATTGACTGTTGGCAGCAACATTTGCAATTTCCGACCAGTGATGTCCGAGACGTGCTAGATGGGCGTCAAGTGCAGAGAAGCCATGAAAGTCCATTTAGGATAAATCAACGTAATGGTTAGTTTTTGTTTTGGAATTAAAGAGTCGAGGGGTCTGGCTATGCGACATTATGTTTTCCAACACAATAATCCAAAGGGTTGGACAGGTGAGACATTTCCTTTGTGAAGTACTCGTCATGGCGTTGCCCACATAGTCTTCAGACCAATCTCCAGCTATCATTACACTGAAGAGAATAGACTTCCATTCCAGTCTCCATTGCTTTCTTGCTTTTCACCATGATAGCCTTTGAGAATGGTGTCATGAGGAAAATGCACCAGTATCTGCATATCTGGCTCCTAGCCTAGTGTCGTGTAAATGTTTTCTGATGATGTCTGTCAACACTGTTTAACGCCCCAGTCTTGGGAAGTGACTTTCAATTTCAGTGAAAGTAGAGAATAGATCACTATGTGACACTCTTCCACAGTGGGCTAAAATTAAACTTGCACAAAGTTGTGGGCCAACCCTGATATTTATTGAAAAATTTCTACAAGTGATGATGTTTTTTCTTCCCATCAGATATTATAATGAATGTTTTCATAAAGAAACAAACTTAAGTTTTGCACTACCTTATGTCCAAGTATACTCTTAGGGTGCTCTCACACGGAGTGTTTTTGGTGCATTTTTTCAGTGCGTTTTTGGATGCGTTTTTTGTGCAGAAAGGCACAGCAATAAATTCTGTACTTTTCTGCAAAAAAAAAATGCATAAAAAAATGCTGCTCTGTGTGAAAACACTCTTAGGGCAAGAGAAACAGTCCAGTACACACTTTATTTGTAATGACTACAGTCAGTTAACTCACTGGGTCCTGTGCTTTTCACAGTGTGTATTATTTGCTGCAAACCGCAGAATCTCTGTTTGGAGTAACCTACTGCTTGCAGAGATAATGGGGCTCATAAAGAGCTGGAAGAGATAAATGTTGAGGTTCTGGATCTTCAATTCTCCCTGTGCGTTTTTTTTATCTTATCAGTCATCCCAAAGCCGGAGATGTTTCTCCTGCTATGTGGTCCCTTCTTTGCTCTATGCAGGGGGAAAGGGTGAGTGAGAGGAGTTTAAAGGGGTTTTGCCACGAAATGAGTTGCTTACCTCTTATCTGGCTCAGGAGAAAAGATAAACAAATCATGAACACTGCAGTGGTGAGAGGGAGGGGGGTGAGCAGAAAGTGAGAAAGAAGGGAGCATCTGCAATTTTTACTCAAATAATAACATTACATCCAGTGGATTGTCTATACAGCCGAAAGCCTCATATACTGCACTTTCTCCACAGTCTTGCAAGCTATTCATGTTCCCTGTCATCAGATAAGAAGTGCAAACACGCAAGCACGGCCAGATCAGTTCCTGTCAGTGTACTGATCGGTCTAATGTAAAGTTTCAGGAAACTAAGGGGGAATGAGCAATGCTGTAGCTTTCACAGGCTTCACTTTTTGTAATCACATATATTTAGAAAAGTATATATTAAAATTACACTGCGTGACAGATTTGACCCGCGGGCCTGAGTTTGACACCTATGATGTAGAGGTTAGCCTCCACGCATCTCTTGCTGTCATTCCAGTCCATTGTTGTTCTCCCAGTTACCCTGCCAGCTATCAGTTTTCCTTTGAGAAGATATGGACGGTTTATTGCCATATCTTTCTTCTCAATCGCTTCCTTCTTCCCAACTTGGTGGTCACATGACTGCTGGGGTTTGGTAACTGTCTGAATTGCTGGGTTTTATCAGACCCATATCATCTCTGCAGTCAGTTCAACTGAAATATTTCCATCCTAAATCTCCTGTAACAGAGGTTACTATACCAACCCAAATTACAGAGGAAATCAGAAACATTTTTGTAAAAATAACCCTCCCTAAGGGGAGGCACAATGTAAAAAACAATAGTTACATAAAGCTCACATACACAAGAAGTAAAATTAAATTAAAAACAACCCAAAACAGCAACTTTTAGCCCTTCCCACGACCAACCTAAAGTATTCACCTATAGATAAACGTCAATGACGGAGAAGTGACAAAATTACAAAACTTATTTAAGCGCCACTTCTGCTGTTAAAAAAAATAAAAAATAAAAAATTGTGAAAACCAGACTTTTTTTATACTATTTTCCCTTTCCTTATTATTTAAAAAGCAATCTAAAATTGTCATGGGGAAAAAAAAACTAAAACTAGTAGAACAATTGAGTGCAAGAAAGTGTTGTAACATTCAAACCCACGTATACTACAGAAAAGGAAAATGTGCTTGGTCACATAGGGGATTATATGGCCCGGTCACGAACTGGTTAAACAAGGGTTTCTCTATAGCAGAAGGATCTACATATATATATATATATATATATATATATATTATCTAAACCTTTTCGATCTCCATATGGTCAATATAGGAGCAGGGGCATTTTTAGACTTTTTTTCTTTAGATATTTCCTCTGTAACTGGGGCTGACATATTATCCATAGTTACAGAAGGAATATAACTCTCTGACATACACTGCAGAGTTGATCTGTGGCTACTAAGATCTCATAGCTGCTGCAAAGGGCATGGTCCAACAGAAGCTAGACAAATCTATGTACAAAGTCCAAAACAAGACCAACAAGACTGAGACAAGAAACAAGATACTTCAGTCTAAGGGTATGTTCACACGGTGTAATTTCAGAGCGAATTTTGCCGCGTAATTGCGCTAAATACATGTACATGGTGAGATGCACGCCACAATTACGGTAATCCATAGCTCTCATAGAGAACTATTGATTATGCCTCGTTACCCCCGCGTGTACAATACAATCGTACTGTACGGGAGGGGAGATAAAATACATTTCAATTATTTGCGGCGATTATGCGCCAAGAGTAATGCATGTCAATGGGGCCGGCGGGCTGAACCCTCCCCCCCCCCTCCCCGTGCTTCGGGACTCCCAAAAGACCCGGCTTATTGCGTACAGTACGCGCCACATTTATGCCGTGTGAACATACCCTGAAACAACTGACGCTAGACAGAACAACGAACCACAGCAGACTTAGAGAGGTTCCAAGCCTATACTTTGAACACGGTGCCCTATTCAGCTGAACTTTATAGATGCATAATGAGCTTAGGTGTGCAACCCAGGTGAGCTGATAAGCAAAGATACTGAACAGTTGCCATGCAAACATTCCAAACAAACACAGACACAAGACAGATATTACAAAGATTCGGTGGTTAAAAAGAGGAGGGGATAAAATGCAGGGAAAAATTTCTCCAATAAAAAAGTTTTACATGACCCCCACTAAGGTGTTTACAAAAATGGGAAAAGGGTGAGATGATAAAAAATTAGTTTGCTTTTCCCCTTAGAGCCCAGCTGTCCCTGATATTTCTGTGCAGCTGTGGATTTCAACAACGTCTTGACAGAGTCACTTATGGTCCACCTAGATTTTAAGTTATTATTTTTATTATTATTTTTATTTGAAAAATTCCTTTTTTTTTTCAGTTAAGAGGAATGTACAATACACTTACAACCATATTTATGGTGGTTGACAGGAACAAATAAAACTGTAATTTTCAGCTTTTTGATCAAACTTTTGGACAACCCAATGTTGCTGTTTTTAGATGTTTTAATCCATGTAACACATCTTATCAGCATCAGATAAAGAGTTACCCCAGTTCAGAAAGAAATGTGCACCTGTGTGTGAAATTTTCTAGTGTTCCTTATTTAGAGCTCAATTTTTCTGATTTCCCCTAGGGACTGCAGTTCCCAGTCCAATTAGTGGATCCCCCTTATGAGAGTTTAGTCAACAAAAGTCTACTAAGACAAGAACTGCATCATTTTCAGCTAATTTTGACGTATAAGGATATGTTCACTTGGTGTGTTGAACATACGCTTTTAGATGTGTGTTTGGATCCGTCTGTTGGACCCTTAACGGATCCAAAAATATCTAAAAAATAGCAAAAGTGATTTCATGCTTTTCATTGGCATTGCGTTTTAGATCCCTTCCAAAAATTGACATGTCAAATTTTGGTCTGAAAGAGGAGCAGGAGCCCTTTTTAAACTATAGGGTGTGATCCCTGTGCATCCCAAAGATCCAAACCCCCGTGCGGTTGGATACATGTTGGATTCGTTTTGGGTTCCCATCGCCAGTGCTTTTTGGAAGCGATTTTCGGACCCAAAAACCCGGGAAAAAATCGATCCAAAAAGATGTGAATGACCCTAAAGCTTACAAAAAACTGTATATGTTTTTTAGAATGTCCCTTTCTTGAAAACTCCTGTTTTAATAACATGCAACTTATCCTATCAACATCTTCTCAGTAGAAGACACTAACCATGTTACGGAAATAAAAAATAAATGTTGAATTTAAAATTATTATGTGGATTCCATGTGGATTTGCACCACGGTGAAATTCACATTTCAAAAAGGTTTTCAAATTTCCTTAGGCTTTGCTGTCTGTAAAACTGGTCTTCCCTGCCAGGAACAGAAACGATATTCTGTCATTCTTATCTTGTAAGGGGGATACATGAGAAAAGCAGCACTACGTAAAGTTCGATTCATTTGCCCCCCTTTTCAGGAGTTTTATCTCTATATTAATCACAACTAGAAATGGACGGCATTTTATAGGTAATTTTTAATTCCATAGGGCTGCGGAAATAAAAAAAAATCCTGCCAAAAAATGTTTTCCAGGAATGTTGTTTTTAACAAAAATACTCCTTTCTGATGGAAGTGTCCCTTTACATTTTTGAACATTTGCAGAACTTAGTGCTATGTCCTCAATTTGTAGACCCTTATGACTTGTACTTCTTGAAGTTGTAATTTCATTGTTGAGGTGTGGAAATCAGATATATTTCTCTCCCGTTTATTTCTACTCACAAAGTTTTAGCAGTTGCTTTGGATTGTCTTAAGCTCTGGCCGTGATTCATCAGCTCATCGTGATGTTTCCTATATCCTATTATTACAGTTTTTTTTTATTTATGTATATGTAATGTTATATGGACATTACAGGCTTCCATACTTCCATCCCGGACCCAAAAGTTTCCAAAATTTTCAATGATGTTTTAATTTAGTTAAATTTTAACATTTTCCCTTTTAGGGACTTTGATGGGGTTCAAAAAAAATTTTACCCCTTCTACGAAAACCTTTCTTTTTAGGCATGTTCGTTTTTCCCTCCTCACATTCCCAGAGCCATAACTCTTTTATTTTTCCACTGACCATTTAAGGGCTTTTATTTTACGGGACAAGATGTACTTTCTAATGGGGCCATTCACCGTACCATAGAATATACTGGGAAATTGCAAAAAAAAAACTAAGTGGGACAAAATGTGAAAAAAAACGTACTTGCGCGTTTGCGGTTCTTTGTTTTTACACTGTTCAATCTTCGGTAAAAATGTTGTGTTATCAGTATTCTACAGGCTGATATGAATCTGACAATACCAAACATGTATGGTCTTCTTTATGATATAGTACCGTAAAAAAAATCCAAACATTTTCTACTTTTTAAATATCCTGGCTGTAATTAACAGTATGGAGTGGGTTTAGCGATTGAGCTCAAGTGAGCCCACTCCATACCACTTTACCAACTCCATGCCGTAAATAGTAAATTTAGCAACAGGCATGTATAAGGAGTAATGATACCCATGAACACGCATGATCACTCTTCTGACCATGTTTTGGTAAATGAGTGATCATTTTTGGGTATTCCATGAGGGCCTATGGGTATTGAATGTTTAAAAGACAGGCTAAGTGGGGAGCTGGAAGGAGAGCTGAGAAAGAAGGAGGCTTTGTATTTGACACCTGTGCCTCTATCTGTTAACATTCTCCTTTATTACTTAAAGGACATTCTGTTTTGTAAGCCTTTTTCATGCATTTTTCTGTGAACTTCTTGTACTGTATAGTATCCACAGTAATCTAATTTTTGTATGCAATAAATATTTTTGACTTTACCCTTTTTGAAGTACTATACCTTTTTATTGTTTACACATCGTTACAGATTTCTCATACCAAAAAGTGCAAGACTGGTCCCAGCCTTATAAGTCTCATTATTTCAATGACCAAAGATAATAATGCAGAAAGTACCATAAGTGACTGTCATCGACTATGGCATAAGAAATTTTTAGTTTTACCTCTCATATTTTGTATATACTCTAGTTAGTTAGGGATTTTTGACTTTTTGGTGAAATTTATAGAAAATGTAAAAAAAAAAATCATCCCGAAATGATATTTTATCCTGAAAATCGGCAGTTTAAATGGGTTTTGCTATAATCTAATGTTTACATTAGATCCTCAAAAATGAGTATTTTCTAAATATATGTCATTAAAAAAATTAAAGCCTTTGAGAGCTATAGCCTGACTTACATGCCCTTATTTTCCTGACAGTTTAGACACGATCAGGAGCTGACAGAAGCTGATCTGGCCGTGCTTGCGTTGTTTGCACTTCTTATCTGATGGCAGGGAACATGAACGAGCTTTGAAGGGACTAGGGAGAAAAGATCCTGTGTCTTTTGTATAGAGAATCCACTGGTTGTAATGTAATTATCTGGGAAAACATGCAGACGCTCTCTGCTCAGACCTCCCCCCTGCAGTAGTTCGTGAACATATGAAAGATGCTGCCTGCTGAGAACTTATCTTCTCTCCTGAGCAGATAAAAGAGAGAAACTTATGCACAATACAGTTCTCCTCTGTGGATTAGCAAAACAATGTTTGCTCAAGTACAGAGACTGAGTATCAGGAACGTGCATGGGAGGTGGAGTGATGAAATCACAGAGGAGGTACTTGTTTTTTAAACACCGAAACACAACACCCCTTTTTCAAGCCTCAAGAAGGGAGTAGGAGCCTGTTAGATGAGGAACTCACTTCTTGGCAAAACCCCTTTAAGTTATAGCTGCAATGTTGATATTCTGATCTCAAATAATTTAATGAAACAAAAGCCAACAAAAAGTGTAGGGAAAAAACCCCATGAGCACCCAATTACAGCTTGAAAAACCCTTCTCATGTGTTCAAAATGCTGAGCCCAGGGCCCTTCCCATTTTCTTCTTGGGGCCCCCCCTTTGGGTATTGAGGTTTTGGGTTAGGGGTACAATTTTTTTGAGTTTTTCATGGAGACTGTGATCCTATAATTTTTTTTTAAGGGGTTTTCAGGTCTTAAAAAAGTGAAAGGTCCATTTTGAGGTACTAAAATTTCTCGTTTTAGTATTCATTTTTTTGAAAAAATTTTAAAAATTATTTTTTTTTCATTTTTTTTAACCCAAAAACCGTTCTTTTCTTTTTAATTTTAAAATTTCCAATGTCTGTTCAATGGTTTTTTCCCAGATGGCACCCTGCTATTTTTTTTTTTGTTCAGTTTTTAAAAATTCCTCACAAATTTTTCCAAAAGGGGAAGACCTTGAATCAACAATATAAAAAAACCCCACATGAAGCAGAAAAGAGCCTTTTTGTCCCCATTTTTGTTTTTATATTCAAATCATAAAATTGAAAACTTTTCCAGAGAATATAGCAGTAGGCACAAAACCTTCAGGTAACTTTTAAGTCAACTAAAAATAAAGTTTAGGTCGTACCAGTATTATGCATTTTGATTTATTGTTTTAGATTTAAGTCATACGTATAAGTTTTTGGGTTGTGTTTTTATTCCTCTTAAAAACGGACCAAAAAAATTTAAATTGTCGCACTATCAATCTGGGAGAAGGGAAAGGGTAGCAGAACCCCAGAAACCCAATTCCCTTATAGTTCTTTCTCCCTTGACCCTATTGTCTTACATAAAAATTTCAACCCTATGGAAATATTTAAAATTTTGTTCAAATTTTTTCAAAAAATGAAATCAAAATTTTTTGGGGTAGATAGTATGGAGGAGGCTTAAAAACAAAACCCCCAAACTTTAAAGGCAGAAAACTGATGGCTATTAACTACAGCTACAGCCATCGGGATTGAGATGCGGGTTATGCAGACTATTAACTCCTTAATGTTTTATGTTTTTAACTTTTAAATCATCCCGGCCGGAAAGGGGTTTTTTGGGTTTTTTAAAATTATACATGCTGACCCATAGGCAGGGTTAAAACAGGAGACCCCTTTAAATTGTTTCTAAATTTACTTTACACTTTTATACCCTTTTTCTACCTTTTCTATCTAAAAAATCTATCTATCGTATTTCATCTATTTTATTATCTATCTTTCTTTTTTTTTACAATTTCAGTTTTGAAAAATTTTGGGGCACCCCTTTTTAATTTAATCTTTTTTAGTTCTAAATATTTGGGTTTTTGCAAAAAAGCCAAATTTCAATTTGATATTTTTTTTAAAAACTGATGGAACCAGTAAGTATTTGGGAAATTAAAATTTGGGGTTTTAAATTGTACTAAACAAAATGTGCAATATGCTTTAAAACCCCCAAAATTTGACCGGGTTCCCAAAAATTTTTGGGCCCAAACAAAAAAGTGAATTAATTTTTTGTAGACCCTTCCTTTTGCAAAAATAAAAAAGCCTTGTAGCTTTCCTTTTTAGTTTTTAATCAGTTCCTGGCCCCTGGTTTAAAAGGTTATTTTTTGATTAATTTCCTCTTTTCCCAAAAACAATTTCAATTTCATTTTAAGTTTGTGGTCCCCGGAGAAGGGGGAACGCCGCATCAAAGAAAAATTCCCACAATGATCTTTATATTATTTTCGGGGGGACTGGGAGGGCCTTTTCAGAAAAATTGAAATTTGTTCCTCTGTTTAAATTGCTGGGGAGATTTGGAGCTGTGTTTGGGTTTCATTGTTTGCTAAATACCCATCCCGGCGGAACAAAAAATTTTCATCATGTTTTTTTAAACATTATTTTTAAAGGTTTCTGCTGTTTATGAGTTAAATTTCCCATGCAACCCTAACTTTAACAAGTTTCCCCCGGGTTTCCGGTTTGGCCCACACCCCCCAAAAGAAATGAGGAAACCCCTAAAAAAAAATTTTTAAACAGGGGGTAGCAAGTGTTTTTTTGGGAAAATGCTGTTTTTTTTGGGGAGCCCATGCAAAAAGCCTTTTTGTATAAACCAAAAAACTAAAATCTTTTTTTCACCCAGTAAAAAGGACCTTTTTTCCAAAATGAAGCTGGTTTTGCCCAAAATGTGCTTTTCCCATACCTCGGGTAACTCTTTTTGGTGGCGTGTTTTTTCCCAAAAAACGGCTTCTTTGGGTTCCCTCCCCCTTTACAGTTCTCCTTGGAAAAAGTGTGCTTTTATTGTTGCCCGTTTGAAACAGTGACACCTTTCCTGCGGGCAAGATGATGCTGCAGCTCTTTGGGGGGTGGGTGGATTTTTCCCTTGACTTTTCTCACCATTCTTCTTTCTCCCTTTTTCGTATTTTTCTTGGCCTGCCTCTTTGGGTTTAAAAAAGAACTGCCCCGGGGGTTTTCTTCCATTTCCTTACTATTTTTCCTCACGTGGAAACTGACATGTTAAAATCTCTGAGAAAAATTTTTTTTACCCTTTTCCTTGAAAAAAACTTGTTGAAAAACTTTTTTTTTCGGGTTCTTTTTTGAGAAGTTGTTTGGGGAGCCCATGAGGGCCATTTTTCACGGGAGATTCAAAAAGGAAAAAACCAACTTCCCAATTTGGGCCCACCTTTAAATTTTAATTTTTCATCATTGGATACCCCCTTGGCTATAAAGTTCAAAGCTCAGGGGAGGTTACAAAACCAATGTTTTTCCCTTCGGGAAAGTCAGTAAAAAAGTTTTTTTTAAAGGAGTTTTTTAAAATTTAAATTAAAATGTTTAAGGGGTCCCAAATTTTTGCCCCAGTAAAAATTTGGGGGTTTAATGCATATTGCACATTTTGTGTTAGTACAAATAAACCTCATTTCAATCCGGAAATATTACTGTGTCCATCATTATTAGATATATCAAATTGAAATGGCTGTTGCAAACACCCAAATATTTAGAACTAAAAATGATTAAGATTAATAGGGGTGCCCAAACTTTTTCATATGACTGTATATATATATATATATATATATATATATATATATATATATATATATATATATATATATATATATTATATATATATATATATATATAATATATATATACATATAATTTATATATATAGAAACATGCAACCCGCCTGAGGTCGATCCGTCACTATATATATGTACATGCTGCAGCCATAGGCAGGGTATAACAGGAGAGCCATTATTGTATTCTACAGTACATTACACATTAACATATCTATATATATATATATATATATATATATATATAAACAAACATGCAAGTGCCTGAGGTCGATCTGTCACTATATATATATATATATATATATATATATATATATATATATATACAGAGAGAGAGAGAGAGATCGACCTCAGGCGGTTGCATGTTTCTATATATATATACATATATATTTATATATACCCTGTTTCCCTGAAAATAAGTCAGTGTCTTATATTAATTTTTGCTCCTAAAGACGAGCTAAGACTTCTTTTTAGGGGATGTATTATTTTTCTATGAACAATAATTCACATGCATTGTTGAACAAAACATCAACATGTATTAATATACTGTAGTGATTTCATCACAAACATCAGCATAAGTAGCCAAACTCTGAATTGAATAAAAAAAAAGCACTATATCTTATTTTTGGGGGTGTCTTAATTTTCAGGGAAACAGGATATATATATATAAATATATATATAATTATAAATATAAATATATATATATATAATTACATATATATATATATATATATATATATATAATTAAATATATATATAATATATATATATATATATATATATATATATATACCTAGCACACAATATTTGGTTCAGCACCTCCAAAAAACTTTAAATGTGGGTGCACGCTGTGACGGCTGTAATCTAAATACACATAACAATAACAGCAGCACACAAAAATAGAATATGCTGCTGTTATTGTTATGTGTATATATATAACTATATCTATCTATCTATCTATCTATCTATCTATCTATCTATCTATCTATATATCTATCTATCTATCTATCTATCTATCTATCTATCTATCTATCTATCTATCTATCTATCTATCTATACAGTAGAATAATCTCCTGTTATAACCAGCATATGGCTGAAGCATGTATAAGGTTGAAAATCATATTCACTAAAAGGCTGTATGATAGATAGATAGATAGATATATATATAGTGACAGATCGACCTCAGGCGGTTGCATGCTTCTTACACCAGGTGCAAATAGTGATGTAAAAACCAAATGGGAGAGCTTTAAATATACTCTGTGGAAATTTATAGCAAAATGTATTCCTATGGGTAACAAGTATAGGTGATTAAAGCTAAATCCAACAGGGCTTCTACCTTCTGTTAAAAGGGCAATAAATAATAAAAAAGGACATTTTAAATATAAGTCATAGGGGTCGGCATCAGCCTTTTTAAATTACAAAGAGCTTAGTAAAATCTGTAAAAATGTGATAAAATAAGCTAAAATTAAAAATGAAAGGCAGGTTGCCATAGACAGCAAGACTAACCCCAAGAAATTCTTTAAACATATAAATGCCAAAAGCCAAAGTCGGAGCATGTGGGACCCTTAACTTACAGTAATGGGGAGCTGGTCACTGGGGATCAGGACAATGCAGAAGTACTAAATAGGTTCTTCAAATCTGTATATACTAACGAGGAGAAAGCAGCTGATGGTGGCAGGCCCAGTGCGGATGTTGGTGGTGTCAGTACTAATAGGAGCAGTGCAAGAGCTGATGGGGTGGGCCTAGTGGAGATGTAGGCAGTGCCAGTACTGTTAATACATCATCTGCTATAATTAATTGGCTCAGTGTAGAAAAAGTCAAAGCCAAGTTAAATAAACTGAATGTGAACAAGGTTCCAGGACCAGATGGCTTATACTCAAAAGTTCCTAAAGAGCTCAGCTCGGTTATCTCTGTGCCCCTGTTTATGATAATTAGGGCTTGTTCACACGGCGTTTTTGTGATTCATTTTACGGATCCGTTTTACGGATCCGCAAAACGGATCTAACAATTGTCAGTGGTTTTATCATTGAGTTCAATGGCAAAAGCGCATCGCTGTTCCCACGGGAGATCAGCGATGCGCTTTTGAGAGCTCTCCTGCGCTGCGCTTTTCGCATCCACTTTAAGAATTGACATGTCAATTCTTATTGCGTTTTACGCAAGTGAAAGCCCATAGGAGATAATGGAGTCCGCTTTTGGCACCTGTCCAAAAGCGCTCCACACTCCGGGCACGTATCAGCTGCGCTTTGCATCCTGAAAGCGGATGCGAAAAGCGCACTGGGAGGCTGGGCGGGGATCGCTGGAGAGGTGTGCGGCGGCAGCGCAGGTAAGCGGCGGCAGCGCAGGTAAGCGGCGGCAGCGCAGGTGGAGCGGTGGCAGCGCAGGTGGAGCGGCGGCAGCACAGGTGAGCGGCGGCAGCGCAGGTGGAGCGGCGGCAGCGCAGGTGGATCGGAGGTGAGCGGCGGCTGTGGGAGCAGTGACAGTGGAGGTGCGGGAGATTTGAATTGCCGGAGGAGCCGGGGCTGAGGTGCGGGACATTTGAATGGGAGCCGTGACAGTGAAGGGGCGGGACATTTGAATGGGAGCCGTGACAGTGAAGGGGCGGGACATTTGAATGGGAGCCGTGACAGTGAAGGGGCGGGACATTTGAATGGGAGCCGTGACAGTGGAGGGGCGGGACATTTGAATGGAAGCCGTGACAGTGGAGGTGCGGGACATTTGAATAGGAGCCCTGACAGTGGAGGTGCGGGACATTTGAATGGGAGCCGTGACAGTGGAGGGGCGGGACATTTGAATGGGAGCCGTGACAGTGGAGGTGCGGGAGGAGAGAGACAGACAGAGAGAGAGAGCGATCTGAAAACGCATCCGGAAAGCGGATGCGTAAAACGCAGGTGAAAAAGCATTCAAAACGGATCCAAATAAAGTAACAACTGCTTCATTTTACGGATCCGCTTTCCGGATGCGTTTTTAACTGTCAAAAACGGATCCGTAAAAAGGATCCAAAACGCTGTGTGAACAAGCCCTTAGAGATTCTCTGTATAGTGCCAGGAGAGTGGCGCAAGGCAAATGTAGTCCCCATTTTCAAAAAAGGCTCCAAGTCTTGCCCAGGTAATTATAGACCAGTAAGTTTAATATATATTGTGGGAAAACTGTTTGAGGGGCTCATAAGGGACTATATACAGGAATATGTGGATAAATACAATATTATAAGTGATTGCCAGCATGGATTTAATAAGGACAGAAGTTGTCAGACCAATCTGATCTGTTTTTATGAAGGCATAGGTAGAAGTCTGGATAGTTCTAAATAGATATAGAAGAGTGTAGAATATGACAGTATGAAGATTTTTGGCGCATTACATAGAGCTTAATGCGGCAAAACCTGTATGTGCATAGAGAGTAATGCGCCGAACTTTGAGAGACGTATGAAGGAAGGCACTTCAAATTGAATTATTGCACTCGTATCAGTGTATAATGTGCTTGAATGTATGAAAGTGTTTTTTGTGCGATTATAAATGGAGTCTAAAGTTCAATGCGCCTTGCATGTGTGTTTAAAATGAAAATTTGACATGTTAGTAATGCGCCAAACATGTGTAAAGGCTATAGATAGGCTGGAAATAAAAAATGTCATTAGAATACCATGTCAGTGAATAGAAACAATGGTAGTGATCTTGCTTGGTGAACGACAGGTCCCAACAAGACTAGTGTTGAGCGATTTTTATCGACAAAGTTGAAATCGGCAAGGTTTTTATGGTGATTGAAATTTTCAGATCATGCGATAATTAAGGTTAAAATCTGTGCATCATCTATTAAGATCGCGCCATTTTCGGCGCTTCCTGTCATTTTGGCGGCCAGCAAATCAGATTACAGAATAGAGCAGGGTGAGATGTGTGTGCGACGTCATGACTGGGATGTGTATGGTTGCGATTGGCTGGAAAAATCACATGACCTCGTTTTAACATAGAACAGCCCTTCCTGTTCAGCCTTAGTGTCTCTCAGCGTCTCATAGGAATAGGACGTGCGCTCTGCCTGTGGCCAAACAGCTCAGCGAAATTTGTCTATTTCTGCACAGAGAAACCTCTACTATTAGCTGTGATCCTTCCAATTTAGTTAGATTAGAGATTTGAAGATTTTATGTAGTTAGCTAGAGAATTTTAAAGCAGCATCTACCGCTGTAAAGTCACGGGGAGCGGGGGGGGGGGGCCCGTGGGCGAACACAGACAAGCTCTATCTATAAAGAACACTGGATAAAGTTCACCAAGACTTAGTGTAGACATTGCACTGCAATATCTTTATTATTAACAGTTTGCTATTGAAATATTTCCTGGATATTGGGCAGCCTGAACTTATATTGGATACACATCATTTCTAGTAACTGCAGGTCTCTTTGTTAGGTGCAAAACTCCACTTTTATTATCAGTTTACATTTCAGATAGGTGATCAATTTCAATTTTAACCCATTCCAACTCGTGTTGATATATTCACACACCTGTGCAGTTTAATATTTACAAATCCAGCATATCTTGTGATAGTCGCACAGGTGTGTTTGTTGCCAAAAATACCGTGTATCATACGAAAACATAACAGATATGTGTTTTTTGACTTTTGCACACCTGCTTATGTTCCAATTGAAGCAGGCTCCACGTAATCTTAAACAGCAATTTCTATCTGTCTACCCCACATGGTGAATTGAAAGGTGCAAATAATACAGTGTATCATACACGAAAACATAACAGTTACGTTTTTTTTGACTTTTTGCGCAACCCAGCAATGTTCATTGACGCATGAATTCCACGTAAATTCTTAAAAACAGCAATTCTATAGTCCCACAGGTGAATTGTAGGTGCTAAAAAATTCCAGTGTTTATACGAAAACATAACAGAAACGTGTTTTTTGGACTTTAGCGCACAGCTTTGTTTCTTATGTCCTCAAGCGATTCCACGTAAATCTTAAACAGCTCATTCTATAGTCACACAGGTGATTGAAAGGTGCAAAAAATACGTGTATTATACGAAAAAACAGATTCGTGTTTTTTGACTTTTTGCCGCACCCTGCTTTGTTCATTGACGCAGCATCCACGTAAATCTTAAACAGTATATTCTATAGTTCACCACAGGTGAATTGAAAGGTGGCAAAAATACCGTGTTATTATACGAATTCATAACAGATACGTGTTTTTGACTTTTGCGAACCTGCTTTGTTCATTGACGCAGCATACGTAAATCTTAAAAAAGCAATCTATATAGTCACACCAAGGTGAATTGAAAGGCTGCAAAAAATACGTGTATGTATTATTACGAAAAACATACAGATACGTGTTTTTTTCACTTCTTGCCCAGTCCAGTATTAGTTGATAGTCACCTTGCTGTTAATTTGAATCCAGCATATTTTGTTTTGATTAGAGGGAGTTGAGAATAGCTGTGATTTGCGTCTTTAATAAGAGACTTTCCAAAAAAATATTCCATACCTATCATTGTTTTTTATTATGAACCTGAGCGAAATTGCATGGTGGTAGAGGTGCTAGTGTGAGGGTGGTAGCACATGGATGTAGGGTACGAGGTGAAGGTTCCCTTCAGTGCTGGCTCGACAAACACGCATGCCAGCGGATCGTCAGTTGCAGGACCGTCAGGCATGTCATAGCTGGGTTCAAGGGCCCTGTGATCTAAGTAAGCGAACATTCATCGGGCCAATCTGTCCGTCGTGGTTAATGCAACACTGCATCTAGCAGTTCTTACCTCTCTCGTTACCATAGTCACTGGCCACAAATGTCGTCTTCATCAGCTTCACAGCATCAGTTCCAACTGAGCAGCCCAAATGTCAAACTCGTGTACCCACCAACTGGGGATAATCCATATGTTTGCAAGACCTCTTTATGATTAAAATGCGGGTTGGGGTTCAGATGGTAGTAAAGATCAATGAGGTGATTTAGTCTGCTCTGACGCCCAGTTACTGATGCCGCTAGAGGATGTGAAGAAAAGGATGCGGTCAATCGGCAAAAATCCCGCTGCGGGCGGCTACGCCTTGCAGTTGCCCTTGCTTGTAGCCATCAGCTTCTGGATGTAGAATGTCTGGACGCCAAGTCACCTGTGTTGATGATGATGATGTGACGGACATTGCGGATCCATCCTGGTCTTTTCCGATGAATTTGTTGGCGAGCGATTCATCTGTGGTCGAGGAGGAAGACGAGTGGGATGGAGGGGAGGTAGTTTCCTATTCGGGTTCCCGCCACAAAAAGGGAGGGGGCGGTCGCAGAAGTCCGCTGATAGGAATTCCGCGGCCATCGGGTCAGCGAAAATCCCCGCTCCTCGTATCGCCGTCAAAAAGGTCCAGGAACTCTCAAGCCTGGGCCTTCTTTGAGGCAAGCCTCTGATTCCCCAGCGATGTCATATGCCGCCTTTGACGTAAACGCCATATGTAGTGGCAAGAACCTTAAGTGATTAACACACCAACTTGTACTAGTAAATGCAGCGAATGCATGAGTTTGAAATGGAGGGAACTCTTGGCCAAAAAAAGGCCACAGACACGTAGCCGGGCCTCACACCACTGTCTCACCCTATGTATCTTATGCTCATCCTCCTCCGCCTCCACCACAGCGTTCATCAGGCTGCCATGTCTCTCAGAGACATGATCAGGGGATCAGCTACGCTTCAGCCTCCACCGTCGCCACCGAGTCCACCCCAGCACCTCCAGAGGACCATCCTACCCCTTCTCCTTCGCCCAGTTTGAAGACCTGCACGCCTTAAAGCAAGCACAGCCTTCTGTCTTCCAGGTTTGGGAGCAGGAATGAAACACTTTCAACCCAATCCATCCCAAAGCCAAATAGCTGTATGAACGGCTTGCCAGGCTTTTGGCCTTGGAAATGTTTGCCTTTCCGTCTGGTGGAACACTCAGATGGGTTCGCCACTTCATTGGCCTCGCCTGCCACCAATACCAAGTTACCGTGCAGGATTTCTTTGGACCAGAAAAGCGTCCCTGCCCTGGCCTGCCCCCAACGTGTCATTCTAAGAATTTCAAGCCGCTGTCCGCATCTGTGTCCGGGGAAAAGTCCATCTTCACCATCCGACACATGATTGGTAAAGCACTGCCATGGCCGCTATTTCTCTGTTGACAGCTCACTGGGGTGAGCTTGGTGGATGTCTTGGGTGGTGACGTGGCTCTAGGGATCGGGCGCACGCTCTTCAAAACACGCGAGGGATGGTTCAGGGCTCTTTCCCCAACAAGGTACTATGGTGGCATCACGTGCCCCAGAGACACCAGGCCGTGTTGAGATTAATTCTCCTTGGAGAACGTCCACACCACAGGTAGGAGTGTCGTGGACGGCTTCTCCGCACGAAGGACTTCGAGCGCTAGGCTCGGGGTGACAAGAACCTTTGTGCCAGGCATAGGTGAGTTTGTGCCCGATTAACAGGCGAAATCTGCTGGCCGCACTTAGATCGGTTGGTTGGAGCACATCCCTTGCCTGGCACATGTCATGAACATTGTCGTCCAGAAATTTCTAAAGAGCTTACCCGGTCTGGACTGCCTGATGGCATCGAGGTTGAGTTCGCACTTCCGCCGTTCGCACCTGCTTCGTCGCCTGGCTGCGTGCAGCGTCAGCTCGGACACCCATGAAACCGTTCATTCGTTGACGTGGGTATTATGGGCAACACGCTGGAATTCCTACCTCCAATGCTCTAGCGATTGTGGAGCAGCGGCAAGCCATTACGCAGTACGAAGTGACACATGCCTGGCAAGCAGCGGTGAGGAACTCGCGGTGTTGAGCCACCGACGAGTGGAGGCAGGTGAAAGAGCTCTGCTCCATCCTTGCCCCAATTTGAAGAAGCCAAACAAAAGGTCAGTCGGACCGAACTGCCCTTGTCAGCATGTGCATTGTGGTGATCTTAGTTCGGAACGATAGTTGGAACACTCTGAAAATCGGTCACGCCCGCGACGGAGGAGGAAACGGGACACAGATGCAACGACACGGAGCCTTTCTCTCGTAAATCCACACGGCCCGACAGTCTTCTCCATTTTTATCGCGGTCTTCATTAGGCAGTGGGTTCAGGGTTCCAGAGTTGTGCAAGGCGGCTCCTCAGCTCTAAGGGTGACATAATCTGAGGAAACCAAGTCAGGCTGTGTTGAAGACTGTGACAAGGAAGCGGAGGAGGTGGTGGAGGAGGAGGTATCCTAGACACCGACGTCCCTGCCTTGGAAGAGGTTGGCGTGAATTTGAGGCAGATGAGGAGTTGAGTTTTGGCTAGGTTGCCCCTAACAGAGGCTTGGCGAAATTCATAGGCTCCATCTCTCACTTGAGGGCTTGGGATGCTCCATTTCCTCCAACATGATCCTCGCAATAAGGCCATCAAAGTGAACAACAGTTACTGGGTGGCCACCCTTTGGATCCCGGGTTACAAAAACAAAAACTCAGCACTTTCCTTCCCACCCTACCCAAATAGAGAGTAAAATGCAGGATAATGGAGACTTCGCTGATGATCAACTGGAGACAATCTGTTGGTCTGCTTCAAGTTCTTCAATATGTTCAACGGTTTGGAACAACGCCAGCGAAATGACTGCTCAGTAGGAGTGCCAAGTTAGCCGTCAGCGTACAGCGTGCGGCAGCAGCAGGCAAGGTGGCAGATGCCTAATGGGTGGACCTCTTGGCAATCTTTATTCTACCCACCTACCCAACGCATGCAATGCAGGCCACACATACAACACCCAGAGACCAGCTTAAGTTCATGGTGCACGACTCTTCTGTGGTCTCAACTCACGATGTTTTTGTATGTGTTCCGGACCAATAGAATTCTGGGTATCCTCAAAATGGGACGAATGGGCCCACGAGATGGCTCGCCACGCTATAGAGGTGTTGTCTGCCAGCAGGCAGGCGTCATACTGGCGGACCTTCTTCAAGCACAGCCGGGAGGATGTCATTACAGACAAACGATCGGGCTTTCCTAAGATAAGGTGGATACGTTTGACTTTCATCAAGATGAATAAGGCAGATCGTATGATGATTGTTGTGGCCCCAATTGCCGAGCGGTCATCGATTAGGCTGCGGGTCTATCTTCTCAGTCCTCTCACAAAAGAAATGGTCCTCTGGAAAAAAATGTTTTTTAAATTGATCATTTCTTACTGACTTTTTTATTCTCAATTACCACTAACAGTTATTTTTTGCTGGTTTGCTGTGGTGGAGACTAAAAGACACTCAAGTTTTTTCATGACAAATCCTTATTCCATTAACTCAATTCATCTTTAGATTTTTCACATTGCTCATGGGGTTTTGGGGTCAATGTTGAATACAATTTTTTAAAGTGGCTGAGATGTCCTATTTATAAATTTTTGGGGTCATGTTGCTGTGAGATTCAGCAACATTATTCATGGTCCTTTGGAAACAGAAATGTGGCTTCTCAGTTGGCATTTCTCCTTCACATTTTTAACAGTGGCATCTGAGAAGTCATTTTTATATTTTTTTTGCGTTCATTGCTGCTGTGAAAATGCAGCAATACTACAGTCCTATTCTAAAAAATGTTGTTTTATAGACATTTGTTCTTCACAATTGTCAAAAGTGGCTCATGGGTCATGTTTTCAATTGTGGGGGCATTTTAGCTTTGACATGCTGCTATACCACAGGTCCTATTCTACAAAAATTTTTGTTCAACAGACATTTGTTCTTCACTATGGTCAAGAGTGGCTCAAGGGTGATGGTGCTGTTATAAACAGGAATAGGTAGGACACTGTTTAATGGTCACATTATTGACAAAAATGACTTGTTTTTGCAAGATCTTTACATAGCTATCAATCCTTTATTGAGAAACCCATTTTATACAATTAAAAAAAGAGAAACAAAGACATGGTGGGATTTCCATTCCTATTTTCAAAATGTGTTTTCTAGGAATTTAATGTACTAGAAAATGTGTTTACTAGGGAATTGCATGTACAAAATAGCTGTTAAAATAATACCTCTGAATTGTTACATGGAGGTACAGGGAAACTTGGACCAGATGTAGGTTATTCAGAGGACATGGAGGTGGGGAGCACGGGACAGAGAGATACTTCAGTTACAGAGACCATTTCCTCAAGCAATGTTGTGTAAAATTGAGAAATAGTATGCCCAAGATACAAGGGCACATGGCGTGTAAACTGGAGCGTTAACACCAGTATTTCCAAGTGAACGATCATTTGGTCCACATCATACGGAAGGGGCAAGCGTACCCAGGTTTTGACTGTGTACCTGAGGAAGGCTGGAGTTTCTCACACTTCAGCTTCGCCCTCTGCTCAAGCACGACAGTTTTCGTTGCTGGTCATCAGGGCATTTTAAACCTGCGTGTTACATAGATGTCGGACGCCAGCTTGGCTCTCAACCGCACCCACTGTAACTACGGCCCTGGGTATGGCTGTGGCCAGGACTGATATAGTCAATGTCATCAGTGAAACTAAAATGGTGGTTGAAGTACTCCTCTTTTCGGCAACTTTGTTAAATCTGGGGGTTATGTAGGTTTCGGGAGCCCTCTGCTGTCGCCAGGACAGGTTATAGTCATGTCCAGTGAAAACTAAAATGGTGGTTTGAAAGACTCCTTTTTCCGGAACTTTTTAAATGTGGGGGGTCATGCAGGTTTTGGGGCTTCATGTGTGGCCCAGGACAGTTATAGTTCAATGTCACAGTGAAACTAAAATGCGTCGGTGAAACGACTCCTTTTTTCCGGCAATTTTTAAATCTGGGGGTATGCTGCGTTTGGGGCTTAATGCTGGGCCCAGGACAGTATTAGTCATGTCCAGTGAAACTAATGGTGGTTGAAAGACTCTTTTTTCCGGCACTTTTTAAATGTGGGGGGTTCATGCAGTGGTTTTGGGGCTCATGCTGTGCCCAGGACAGGTATAGTCAATGTACCAGTGAAACTAGTGGTGGTTGAATGATTCCACCTTTTATCCGGCACTTTTTAAATGGTGGGGGTCATGGCAAGGTATGGGCGCTAATGCTGCGGTCAGGACAGGGATATTCAATGTCCAGTTCAAGTAGTAAATGATGGTTCAAATCATACTGCCTTATGGCACTCTTTTAATTTGTGGGTGATGCAGGTTTAAGGGTCATGCTGTGGTACAAGACAGGGATAGTGAGAAATGGTGGTGTCTTTTTTTCTGTGGCTTTTATAGCCTAAGTGTTGTGACCTAGATGTTGCAGTATCCATTTGACTGTTTGTGGCTGTTAATTTCCAGCTTATCCGCTCCTGTTTGGGTGTAAGAATGAACGTTGTTGTTGCTCTCCCATAGATTTATTGGTCATCGGAGATGAATCGTCTGGTCGACTATCGAAAACCTTTATCGATGGTGGACCGACTATCGACTATCGATCGTTGTCGAGAAGCCTAAGTATCGCTCAGACTAAACATGACCTGTGCTGTGCTTGGCTTTTGCTTATGTAGAAGTAAGGGTGGAGAATGCAAAAATATGTTTCCAATTTAATGTTGCAAAAATTAAAAAAAATCGGAACTGCATCATCAGTGTGTTATTTAACGTAAAATTAGTTTTAGATTCTATGAATTTTAAATACATTTTACAGGAGATATTTTTATATTTTTGGGATATTATATATTTTTATATTATTTTATTATTATCATCATTTTTTAAATTTAAATATAGGTTAGAAGAATTGAACACTATTAGTCTTGAAAAAAGTGCAAAGCTCAGAGAGGACATAATTAATTTAGATAATTATATAAATGGCTCTCTACAAAAAAGTTTGGGGAAAATTTATTTCATGTAAAGCCCACTCAAAAATGACATGGGGGCATTTTCCTTCATCTGGTGAAAAAGGATTCAATCTCCAGAGGAGAAAGCATTCTTCATGTGAAAAATGTAAATTGTGGTAAGCTGCCGAGAAGCTGGTACACAGCTAGGGAACTGATTGCGTGTTTCTAAAGCATTCATCAGTAGGGAAATAGTCTTATAAACTGCTTATATCCTCCTTCACCCACATTTTCAGCTTCCTTGATTGAATGAAACTGAGGACATGTGTCTTTCTTTAAAAACCGTACTAAACTATGTATTTCCTACAAGTCACTGTCTCAGACCACACAT
>JAODAL010048965.1:27500-28554 GCA_025379985.1 Phyllomedusa bahiana | reverse complement strand
CATTTTAAAAAATAAAAATTTAAAAAGGGTTGGAAGAGTTTTTGCTTTCTTTTTAAAAGAGGGCAAGACAGCTATTCTTAAATCCCTCTAATTTCCTACAGCCAATAGGTTAAAAACTGAATTGTTTCTAGCGAATTACCTGTGAATGCGGGTCTGGTGGAAGAATCGTAAGACAAAATCAACAGTGTCCTTCCTTCAGTCCCAGGGATTTACAACTGCCCATTAGGACTAGGAATTGATAGTTTTCAAGTGCGCTATCTGTGCCAAACTGAGATTCACCGAGCGCAATAAAACTATTCAAAAGTTACATGGATGAGAAATTGCATTTTTTGCAGCAATGACAAACAAGAACAGTTACTAGAAAATGTTTCTATCAAAATTGTCATACAATGTGGCTATTTGAAAAAAAACTAGGGCCGCACCACGTGCAATACAGCTATTTAAAAGTTATACGGATAACAAACGGTTTTTGCACCAATGAAATACACCAACAGTAACTACAAAAATTCTGTATCCAAATTTAAGTACAAGGTGGCTATTTGAAAAAAATTGGGGCGAACCAAAGTGCAATACAGCTATTTAAAAGTTATACGGATAAGAAAAAGGTAGTTTTGCACCAATGAAATACACCAACAGTTACTACAAAATTTCTGTATTCAAATTTAAGTGCAAGATGTCTCTTTGAACAAAACTGGGCCGCACCAAAGTGAAATACAGCTATTTAAAAGTTATACGGAAATTAAGAAAGGGGGGTTTTGCACCAATGAATACACCTGCAGTTACTAGGAAATTTCTGTATCCTAATATAAGTACAAGGTGGCTCTTTGAACACAACTGGCCTGCGCCAAAGTGAAAAACAGCTATTTAAAAGTTATACGGAAAATGAAAGGTGGGTTTTCCACCAAATGAATACACCTGCAGTTACTAGAACATTTCTGTATCCTAATATAAGTCAAGGTGGCTTTTGAACAAAACTGAGCTGCACAAAATAAAAGGTACAATTTCACATCAGGTGCGAGGTGTGTGGCAAAAAATTTGGTAAAAATAAAACCCC
>JAODAL010048965.1:0-22500 GCA_025379985.1 Phyllomedusa bahiana | reverse complement strand
TTTGTAAAAGTAATAAAGCATAAAAAAAATATATAAAATTTATTCTTGTAATTAAAACCAACCCCCCTAGTAAATTTTAACCTGTTATTTATCCCGGGGCGAATTTTTGTAAAATAAACCCAAAAAACAATGGCGGAACCTGTGTTTTTTTCCCCCTATTTTCATAGCCCAATACTGAAAAAAAACAAGGGAACACCTGTGCCCCAAAAATGCACGTACACCCCTAGATAAGATCCCTGGGGGGTGTTGATCCAAAAGGGGGCGACTTCTGGAAGGTTTCACCTGTTCTTACTTTGGGGGCTTTGCAAATGCGACTGCCCCCACCAAAAAATTTTTTTTTTGCTTTCCAAAAACCCAAATACGCTCCCCCCTTGTCCCCCTGCCATGCCCCAAACAGCAGTTTTACACCCCTGTGGGTATTGCCGAACTTGGAAGAAATTGCGTGACAAAATTTGGTTGTTTTTCTTCCCAGGTTTCCCTTGAAAAAATAAACATTTTCAGCTAAAATTGCTTTTGTTGGGAAAAAAATAAAAATTTTAAATTTTAAAAAATTGAAACACCTGTGAAGTCGATTTCATGCACCCCTGGAATTTTCCCATAAGGGGTGTAGTTTTTTCCCAAAATTGGGTCTTTTTAGGGGTGTTTATGTGTTTTAAAAAACCTTAGGGCGTCTGCAAACCTGAAATGGCGTCTAAAAAAAAATCGAATGAGTCCGGGGAGTTTCTCCCCCTACTCTGGGGCTTGTGGTTTACCAAATTTCCACTAGACCCCAAAATGGGATATCTCTGAAAACGGTACAATCTGGGAAATCAGTATTAAAACTGAATTTCCCTATCACTTACTTGTTCTCGGAATAAGGATAAAAAATTTAAAATCGCAATAAAATGATTTTAAATTTTACTTCCCCATTGCTTTAATTCCTGTGAAAAAACCTAAGGTTAATAAAATCCTAAATGCTATTTTGAATTCTTTAAGGGTGTAGTTAAGGGTTCTGGTTCGACAAAATCGGCGCGTACCATTGGGGGCAGCAAGAAAAATGCTGGGGAAAAGAGGTTTAGGATAAAAGGACTATACATTTTTTGATAGTACAGGGAGGGATTTAAAAAAAAAAGATTTGGAGGGCTACAAGGGGAGGGGTAAAGGATATCAATTTGGGTGGAGCAGACAAAATTATCCTCTTTGGTCTTTTTTAAAAGCCTACTACCCAACTGCTTGTGTGATCAAAAAGCTTTCGAAAATCGATTATTTTTGGGGGGTCTGTAATTGGGTTGTACTTTGGCCCTGCTGATCAGGGTCCGATAACCACTGAAAAACAATTTGGGGACGCTGTTCGTAAGAACCCAGGGAACTGAGCAAGCGGGGACAACCTGCGGTCCGTCACTGATATGGCTCGTTGGGGTTTCCATAGCACTGGGGGAGTGCCCTTTCCATACCCTATCTCCACTTCCCACGCCCCTCGGGTCGCTTTCCACCTCAGTTCTCACCATGTTCAAAACCTAAATATTATAGCTCTGCGCGTGGTACAAGATATATGTAATAAAATAGAGAGAAGTGTACATAAATGTGGATCACAATAACGCAATGGTATATTTCAGCGTTATGTGGACTTAAAATCTGACAAAATTTACACTTTTTAGCATTGAGTAAGATTTAGCAACAGAGAGAACTCTATTTGCTGGATATATATATCTGTATGACAATAACACATGGTATATCTGAAAGGTATTTCACCCCCAAAACTGCCAAAATGAACTTTTATCCACTCAGAATAATTTTCACCAACCAACCACTATTTAAAATATATTTCTTTTTATAGGAGATTTGTGTTCTAAAATGATTTCACCCCCCAATACTGCAAAAATTGAAGTTTTGGGCACGGAGTATGATTTAGCAAATCTAAGCACTCTGTATAATATACATCCATGTATATGAGAGTTAGGCGTTATGTGAGCTACAAATGTCACCAAATAACAGCTTCTGGGTGTTGGAAAGATACAGCCAGCAATACCAAACTCCCTAACTATTGCTGTCTATGGAGAGGAAAAAGCTATCTAAGTCTTGATTCCTTAAGCTTGCTGCACACCCCTAACTAACTACTTAACTAAATAGCATCCTTTCCTGCCTAAAATTGCTAATAAACAAATCTTGTGCCTCCATGCAAGCAAGCAGATAGAGAGCAGTCTGTACAGTACAGAGAAATGCAATACATTGAATATATTTATATATATATAACATGGTCATGTGATTTTAGCAGCCAAAGAGAGCCCTACACCTCAGCAATGACATTTTTGACACTTCTCTGTGTTCTGCACTGATTGGATGGCTGCCAAAAGTGCAAAAAGATGCTGAAAATTATTAAAATGGCGTGCCGAATGCCATGGTGAACTCGAGCATTTACTTGAACGAACATTGTGATCTCTTAGGCCGCCTCCTCTGCCACTTCCAAGCCCAAATGGTCCTCTGCTCCCGATGTGCCGGAGCAGCATGAGCAAGGACCATCCCCAGTCCCAGACACTTCCCCTCCAGTCTGACCTGCACGCCGTACAGCGGCCAGTCTGGAAGCCAGCCTTCTGTGTACCAGGTGTGGGAGCAGAAAAAACGCTTTCACCCCAACCATCCCAAAGCCAAAAGCCTGAATGTCGGCATTGCCAAACTCTGGGCCTTGGAAATGTTGCTTTTCGCCTGGTGGACACAGATGGGTTCCACCACATTATGGCCCTTGCATGCCCCCAATATCAGAGGCCGAGCAGGCATTTCTTTGCCAGAAAAGCTGTCCCTACCCTGGCCAGTCACGTTGCAGAAAAGATCTCCAGCGAATTGGCTGCATCTGTGTCTACCAAAGTCCATCTCACTACAGACACATGGACTAGTAAGCTCGGTAAAGGGCGTAACTAGTCCAAAAAATGGCGTGTTGAATGCCATGGTGAACTCGAGCATTTACTCGAACGAACAGTAAAATGTTCGGTTCGAGAAAATCGAGATGTTCGACTTGAACTTAACTTTTTTTGAACGGTTCGATCAATGCTAATCACTAACACATAGTGACCGAATACTACAACACTATGACCACATATCAACACCACATAGGGACTGAATAATACCACAACATCATAACCACATATTAAGAAAACATAGTGCCTGGATAATACCACCACATCATGTCCTGTGCCGAAACAGCGCTCCTAAGCCATTGCCAAGGGCCTCTCCAGTAGGATAAAGGACATGCTGGCTGCAAGAGACCTTCCGTCTTCCTTGAGTGAGTTTATTCACTTGGCCACCCGCATTGAGGTGTGCTTCACCGAGAGACAGGAAGAACTCTGTCAAGAACGTGACATGTTTCGGCCATGTCACCTACCCTGTCTTGCTCCAGTTTTCCAGAGGCCTCCTCTGCCACTTCTCCAGCCTTCTGATACCCTTTGGTCTGTGTAACGCTGACCAAATGATGACATTTTCAGGGGCCTCCTGTACACCTGTGTTATCATTTACCAGGACAACATCCTGAAATTCTCACCCGACCCACAGACCCATCAGATCCAGGTGCGCCAGGTGTTGAGACGTCTTCACAGTAATCACTTGTATGCCAAGCTAGAAAAATACCTGTTCCACCAAACCAGTCTGCCATTTTTCGGGTACATTGTCTCTGACAAGGGTCTGCAGATGGATCCCGCAAAGTTGTCTGCTGCTTTTCAGTAGCCACGGCCAGTCGGCCTTCGGGCCATACAGTGTTTTCTGGGATTCAATAATTATTAACGGCAGTTCATCCCCCATTTTTCTACGTTGGTGGCACCACTAAAAAGAATGCCAACCTGAGACTATGGACCCTGGCGGCAAAAAGAGCATTCTCTGAGTTAAAATTGGCTTTCTCCACTGCTCCTATCCGGTCTCATCCAGACCCCAAGAAGCCTCTCTCTTTAGAGGTAGATGCCTCTTCCGTGGGGGCGGTCCTCACACAAAAAGGTCCCAAGGGCCAAAACATTTTCGCCTGCGGACAAGAATTATGCCATTGGGAATTGCTAGCTATCAAGTTGGCCTTGGAAGTATAGCGTCACCTCCTGGAGAAAGCTCATCATCCAATTGATGTTTACACGGACCACAAAAATCTCCAGTACCTCCAGACGGCTCAATGCCTCAATCCACGCCAAGGCAGGTGGTCCCTTTTTTCTTCTCACGGTTCAACTTCCGGATTCACTTCCGTTCCCCTGAGAAAAATATCAAGTCTGATGCCCTCTCCCATGCTTCGGATGTGATCGGAAAGGAAGTTGTCCCTCTGCACATCGTGTCCACTGAACGTTTGGTTTACACAGCCCGTGTTGATCTCCAACGCATTTCCCTAGGTAAGACATATGTGCACCTTATCTCTGAAGGAGAATTCTGAAATGGGGACATTTCTCCCTGGTGGCTGGGCACCTCTGTGCTCGAAAATCTTACCAATTGATCTCTCGTTTCTACTGGTGGCCAGATATTGCCGAGGATATTAAAGAATTTGTGGAATCCTGTACCACCTGTGCCTGCAACAAGACGCCTCGCCACAAACTGGCTGGTTTGCTGCAACCTTTGCCAACTGCCAATACTCCGTGGTCTCACATGCTGATGGACTTCATCAAAGACATACCTCCTTCTTCCAGCAATACTGTAACTTGGGTGGCTACAGATCGGTTCTCAAAAATGTTGCACTTTGTTCTGTTGCCTAGCTTACCCTCTGCTCCACGTCTCACCACTCTTTTTTTGAGCACATCTTCCATTTGCATGGGCTCCCCTGGCATATTGTCTCGGACTAAGGGGTCCATTTCGTCTTGAGGTTCTGTAGCGCACTCTGCTCCCGACTACAGGTGAAGCTGGATTTTAACTCGGTCTATCACCCATAGTCAAACAGTCAGGTGGAGAGAGTCAATCAGGTCCTAGTCAGTTATTTGTGCCACTTCGTCTCTGCCCAACAAGACGACTGACGCAGCCTGCTGCCATGGGTGGAGTTTTCATACAACTCCTTGGACTCAGTCTATCGGTGCTTACCATTTCTACTTTGTCTATGGACAGCATCCCCGCCCGCCACACCCTTTGTTCTCATCTTCCGAGGTTACTGCGGTGGATGCCCTGGTTTGGGATATGACGTCCCTTTGGGATCAGACACGCCAGTCCCTACAATGAGCAGCGGTCCATATGAAGGCTCAAGCGGACAAGAAAAGGAGACCTTCCCCAACCTTTGCTCCTGTAGCCAAGATGTGGCTGTCTGCCAAATATATCCGGCTCAAGATCCCCATCTACAAACTAGGTCCGCGTTTCCTGGGGCCTTTCGAGGTATTGGAGCATATCAATCCGGTGGCCTATAAGCTCCGGCTTCCGCCTACTATGTGCATCCCAAACTCTTTCCATGTCTCCCTGCTGAAACCTCTGGTACTAAACCGCTTCTCTCGGAAAAGTCGCCTCCCCTTCTCCGGAAGCTGATTCCAGCAACGTTTTTGCGGTAAAAGAGATCCTGGCTATGAAGATGATCAGAGGGAGGCGGCATTTTCTTATTGACTGGAAAGGTTTCAGGTAAGAAGAATGGTCATGGGATAACATCTTGGACCTTGTACTTGTTATAAACTTTATCCAATCCAGAAAGAAGTTGAGGCTAAAGGGGGTGGGGGGCGACTGTCATGTTGGGCTGTGGACACGCTCCTACTTCCTCTGCCAGCCCAGCGGCAGGGACGAGCTCAACAGCACCAAGAAAGTATGATGAAAAAAAGCTGTGGAACCCCTAAAAAGTGAAACCATCACCTCTCCTCAGAGTGTGAATGCTGTACCTGCTGAAACTTTGAGGCGTTCTGAGGAGAGGCAAAGCGGGACGTCTGTAAGGATGCTCAGTACATTATCAGCACACAGCAGTTGCTGGTTGGCTCAGTGTGTCTGAAGCATACAGCAGCAGCATAGCATTCAGGCCCGGACTGAGCACCTGCCATACCGGGCACTTGCCCGGTGGGTCGTGTGACTCCTGGGCCGTCCGCATTTACATACAATCAGCTGGCGCTGCTCCTACCTTCTTTAGTACGGGAGCAGCGCCGCTGTTAAGAAGATTAAGTGCAGCTGCTGCTTTGTGCCCCTCCACGTCTCAGTGTCCGTGCTGGCAGCATCAGGACTGTCATGATTCCTGACGCTGCCAGTACGGACATCACAGAGAAAGACGTGCTGTGTCGGCCACGCAGCTCCGCAGCGGCCGCTCCACTCTCTGAGGCAGGAGGAGGCAGCAGCAGCACAGCTCACACAGTCAGGGGGCGGGGCCGGCAGCTCAGTGCACAGGAGAAGAGCACTGACTGCCTGGCTCCGCCTGCTCAGTTCTCCGGCCCCGCCCCCTGCAGGTCTGGCAGGATGCTGAGCAGATGAGCTTCCTGTCAGGCAAGAAGATATCTGCTCCTGCGGAGGACCTTATAATTAGACTGGTAAGTGACCTGTATTTTACTACTGGGGCCTTACCAGCTAGATCTCTACCTCCCCCACCAGGTCCTACCAGATAAGTCCTTACCTCCCCCCCAGGCCTCACCCTGGAGCCTGCCTCCCCTGGGCCTCACCATGTAGCCTGCCTCCCCCCTGGGCCTCACCATGTAGCCTGCCTTCCCCCTGGGCCTCACCATGTAGCCTGCCTCCCCCCTGGGCCTCACCATGTAGCCTGCCTCCCCCCTGGGCCTCACCATGTAGCCTGCCTCACCCCTGGGCTTCACCATGTAGCCTGCCTCACCCCTGGGCTTCACCATGTAGCCTGCCTCACCCCTGGGCTTCACCATGTAGCCTGCCTCCCCCCTGGGCTTCACCATGTAGCCTGTCCTCCCCTGGCTTCACCATGTAGCCTGCCTCCCCCCTGGGCTTCACCATGTAGCCTGCCTCCCCCCTGGGCTTCACCATGTAGCCTGCCTCCCCCCTGGGCTCACCATGTAGCCTGCCTCACCCCTGGGCCTCACCATGGAGCCTGCCTCCCCCCTGGGCCGCAGCCTGTAGCCTTCCTCCCCCCTGGGCCTCACCATGTAGCCTGCCTCCCCCCTGGGCCTCACCATGTAGCCTGCCTCCCCCTCCCTGGGCCTCACCATGTAGCTGGCCTCACCATGTAGCCTGCCTCCCCGCTGGGCCTCACCATGTAGCCGGCCTCACCATGTAGCCTGCCTCCCCCTCCCTGGGCCTCACCATGTAGCCGGCCTCACCATGTAGCCTGCCTCCCCCTCCCTGAGCCTCACCATGTACAACTTGTCTCGAATAAAACGAGGCCTCACACAACTGCGTCATTGAAAAAATAAAAAAGTTACAACTGTTGAAACGCATAAAGTTGATGGGGGAATAGTTTAAGTTCACTTATAAATAATTGCAGATTTTTTTTTTAAATGTATTTTTTTTTTTTTTTTACACCATTCACATTACACACTTAGATTAATTGTACAGTATACGGTCGTGTGGATATCTAATATGTATAGGTTTTTTTTGTGTGTGTTATGTATGCACAATTATTTTCTATTAAATATTTATTTTTATTTTATTTATTTTTAATTTTGTTTTTTACTTTTTTTTAAAAAATCCCATGAAGGGAGAACTGTTACTTTTTTTTTTTTATAAATAGTAATGTATTAGCATATACATATATGCTAATACATTATACTCTGTGTCAGTCTGACACAGGCAGTGATCAGGACAGCACACAGACAGCCATGGGGCTACTCTAGGTCCCCAGGGCTGACTGTGCAGCTGTTCCCCAGGCTCTGTCGGGTCACCGGGTGTTCTGATCACCCGATAGAGCAGGGAAACCCTTTGATTGCGCTGCGGTGAGGACCCGCCGCAATCAAAGGGTTAAAGCACTAGGGTGCGGAGGTTCCCCCGCTCCCCGGTGCTCTAAGTAGATGCTCTGGGATCAGGGCTGTGTAGTACAGGCCCGATCTCAGCGCAGCCGCGGCGCCCGGAGCCGCAAACTCCAATGTATGCAGACGAATGACCTGCAGACGAACGACCTGCACCAGTCGACGTCTAAAGTCAGCGGGCGGTCGTTAAGGAGTTAAAGATGTGTCCTCTGCACTCATGGTCCACTAAAGGGTGCAAGAAAAAAAATTAAAATCAATAAAGACCCCTACTGATTGATTTCTCTACATCTCCCTCCTGGATCTCATGAACAGGGCAGATACAGGGGAGGAAACAAAATCCATTGTATCTACTGAGGGGTGGAGGAGTGCGGCGGGGCCACGAGAGCAGAAGTTAAGGAGCATGGAACAGGTCTCGCAACCTGTCCAAACAGTTTAAAGGTTTAAAATAAAAAAAACGACTTCCACCACTGGCACATTATAAGTGGATGTGTATCTACTGTTTACTTGTTCTGATGATAATTCGCATTTGTAACAGCATCCGCTTTCTAGAAAGCTTGTAATCCTTTATTTCTGGAAGTGTTAATAAAAAGATGTTTTTTAAAAAAAATAAAAAAATCAAAGAGAATAGGCTGAACTGCAAAATTATTTTCAAACTTGTATCAAAATTTTATTATTCCAAATGACATCGTAATAAAGCCGACTTCATATTAAAAAATTCATTTCCATGCATTTATAGATTCTAACAACAGACGTTTCGGTCTGAACATAAGACCTTTTTCAATAGAATCTTCTTACTACATTATTAATTCTTTGTATGATTCATTTTATTGGACCATTCTGCATGCATCGCTGTGTCTGAAGGCGGCAACGAAGACGCAGCCCCCGAGAAGCCTTTTTCTTTAGAGGTAGATGCCTCTTCCGTGGGGGCGGTCCTCGCACAAAAATGTCCCAAGGGCAAGACCCTCACGTGTGGTTTCTTTTCTAAAACATTCTCGCCTGCGGACAAGAATTATGCCATCGGGAATTGCTAGCCATCAAGTTGGCCTTGGAAGAATGACGTCACCTCCTGGAGGGAGCTCATCATCCAATCGATGTTTACAAGGACCACAAAAATCTCCAGTATTTCCAGACGGCTCAACGCCTGAATCCACGCCAAGCCAGGTGGTCCCTTTTCTTCTCTCGGTTCAACTTCTGGATTCACTTCCATTCCCGCTGAGAAAAACATCAAGGCCGATGCCCTCTCCCATGCTTCGGATGTGATTGGAGAGGAAGTTATCCCTCAGCACATCGTGTCCCCTGAACGTTTGGGTCACACAGCCCCTATCTCCGGAGGAGAATTCTGAAATGGGGACATCTCTCCCTGGTGGCTGGGCACCTCTGTGCTCGAAAATCTTATCAACTTATCTCCCATTTCTACTGGTGGCAAGATCTTGCTGAGGATATTAAAGAATTTGTGGAATCTTATACCACCTGTGCCTGCAACAAGACGCCTTGCCACAGACTGGCTGGTTTGCTGCAACCTTTGCCAACTCCCAATATTCTGTGGCCATTAATATGGGCGGGCAGGCGAGGCGGGCATGCCCCCAAGGGCGTTGCGGCCGCTTGTCCCCCCTGCCCCGGCGATTCTTTTTGATTTGACTGCTGTTTTACAAGGCCGACGACCCGTCAGCAGCTGCACTCAGAGCACCTGCTTGTAAGGGGAAGGGGAGGGATCGTTCCCCTCTGCCATCTCCCGTATAGGTACAGTGCTTGGTGAATAAAAATTCAGCGTCGGGGGGGGCATGACCCCACTTTCACCACCCCCCTGCGAGCTGGATCTCCCCGGTCAAGTCTCTGCACCCCAGAATCTGGGGAGCCTTTTGGGGGCGTAAGCAGCGTGATGAGTATAAACGCTTACCCCGTTCACCGCCCCGGACCTGGCCCGCTGAGGGGATGGTGAGGTAATTAGCTTTTATTATTTTATTTGTATTGGGGTATAGGGGCATCTACCTGGAAAAGGAGCATCTCCCTGGCTAAAAAGGGGCCCCTACTCGCTATAGGGGGCATCTACCTGGCTAAAGGACTATACCTGGCTAAGGGGCAACCCAACCTGGCTAGAGGGGTAATTACCTGGCTATAAGGGGTACTACTGGTATAGGGGGCATTACCGGCAAAGGTACTACCTGGCTATAGGGGGAACAATGGCGAAGGGGGCAAAAACCTGGCGGAGGGGGCAGTACCAGGTCGGGGTTAAATAACTCCCCAAAGGGGGGCCCCTATAAAACATAGAGGGACTTATTTCTACTTGTTGGGAGCCTAATAACTACCTATCTATTAAAGGGGGACCGAAAAACCTACCTAGGGGGGAACCTAAAACTCTCCCTCCCTCGGGGTATACCCCCTACCTAATTGTCCCCTACAACGTTTGGGGTTTTAATATTCTTATTAGTTACCAAAAGCAGACTAAAATTTGGTGCATACATGGGGCTCCATACCCATTTGGGGGTATTTTATGTTTGGGGCACAAAAAGGGCAATTTTAAATTTTTGGGGCTTTAGACGGGGATTTTTGTTTTAAAAGATGGAAATTTGGAGAAAAGTGTGATAAAGTGGGATTAAAATGTTGTTTTGTAACATTACAGTGAAAAGTTGTGGTGGAAAAAAGCGTCAGGGCGGTTCGGCCGAGGAAAGGAAGAGAGGAATAATATTGGGGAAATCTTTGTAAGTGCCTGGGTGTAATTTATTATTGTCTGCAGACCCTCTGCACTGTGTCACCCTGTAGGGGAACAGTATGGTGGTCTCCCATTTATTGTTCTGACATACTGTTTTATTTGGAACTTGTTTAGAAGTTTTAGCTATTATTTTGATATATTTGTATGGTTTTATTTATTTAATACCTTTATTTTAGGTATAGTAGGTCGTTCTTTTAGTGGTTCCTTGTTTATTATCATTCTCCCTCTTTGCCTTTATCTTACTATGGGGACAGTAACATAGACATCTATTGAATTCGTTTGGGCAATATTTTTTACTTTAGAACAGAGCTTTTTCCCCACACACGGTTTTTTTATATTATGCTTTAATTTTTTTTTCCTTACAAGATTTTTTTTCCATATTTCTTTTGTTTAGGGTTTGTTGCAAATGCCGGACTTATTGTCTATAGGTTTAATAAGTCCTCTTTTCCCCACAATACATAGAGCACGGTGTGTCCCCTTTTATTGTTTTCCCCTCTTTCCCCCTTCTTTTTTTTATCCAATCACGTTTTCCTTTCCCCTTGGGGTTTTTTTTCCCTCCCCTAGGATTTTCTCCAATCGAGCCGAGGCACTGCTCCCAAAACTTCAATGGATTTGTTCCACCCATATATAATAGGAAAAAAAGTCGTTTACCGATTGGGGTCGTTCAATTTTCCTCCTATCTTAACCGTCCTGTTTTCCCTACAATTCTAATAGCTTCCTATAGAGACAGTTGTCGTTTTGTTGGCAAGTCCCTCTCATTTAAGAAAGGTAAAAGTAGTCCCCATCGGGTTAGCCTAAACAATTTTTTTCATTTTTTTATCCAATCAGCGCTTTTTATTCTAATCTTCCTTTTTAAATTATTGCCGTTCTTTGTTTGGGCTTTTGTTTAGAAAAATTTTTTAATGTGTTTTTTTTCGTTTTTCTTGATTGGTTTATGGTTTTAACCCCAAACACATTATTTTTTTCTTTAAAATATGATATGTTTATGCTTTTAAAGTAACACTTGTTATCGAAAAAGCGTCGGTGAAACACAAAACCCTTTGAGTGTGTGATTGTGTAAAATTTAAAACTCTTTTATCAACTTTTAATTGGAAAAAAAGCCTCTATTTTACTCCCCCTCCCCGTTTCCACGTGGGTTTTTCTTCCTTGAAAATGAGCGCTGGTGTTTTTCCCTGTTCTTACCCTATGTGTGATATGTGTGTGTGTATGTATGTTATTGTAGTGTGTTCATTGTGTGTATGTATATGGTGTAAATGTGATGTACGTATTATGTGTGTCTATGTTGTAGGATATTTGTGTATTACACAAATTTCACAAAATTCCTCATTCCCTTGTAAAAATAATCCCGCCAGTGTGTCCCAAAAGAGATGTAAAACAACTGATGATGAAAATTTATTTGAATAAATTTTTTTTTATCTGATTTGTCGGGAGATAATTTTTGTGTTGCAGCCCGAATAAAGGGGTTACACTGTGTAAATCACGGGACGCAAAAGCTGTAATTACGTAATTCTTGTTTTCCTAGGAGCTTGAATTTGTTGCTCCGGCTTTGAATACGAATATTGACACCGGGGGGGAAGAAATGGGGAGATGTGAAGGTAATGGACCGCCCCCTTGGTTGGAAATATGGTTATCAGGCATACTTCCCCAAAAACACATGGCGTTCTGGGGAAAGTACCCCCTTAAAGGTATTTTTCCCAGCTTTTTAGTGGCACATCCCTTTTGGTGCCCGTATATTTGGGTTTTGGAAGTCTGCTCTTTGTGTGTAACTTCAGCAGCCTCGGCCCCACTCCCACCCATTCCCCTTTTCCCCCTGAAAAAGTGCATGTAATTTTTTTGGGGTGGGTTCTGTATCCCAGGGAAAACAGGTAATCATACCCCTCACCGCTTTTGATTTTTCCCATTTTTGCAGGGCGTATTTCGGCTGCATTAAGCCGTTATGCCCCAAAATAACTGTGTTGTCACATGGGTAATTGACGGTAATTGGCTTCAATATGCCAACGTAAGGAAAAACATTATGGTAATTAAAACTTCATTGAGAGCTAGATTCCCTTTTCTGGGGAGAATAATATCAGTGAGGCTTCAGAGGGATGCGCGGCCCGTTTTTTCCTGTAAAAAAACATGCCGCAGTTCATGGGGCTTGAAAAAAGCTGTGTGAACCCCGCCCTACTGAGCAAATCTTAACACAGGGCGCGGGCCCTGGATGTTTTGGGACTCTAGCAACGCCCCTGATCATCTGCGTTCAGACAAGTGATTGCCGGTGTGTGTTTATATACGTCTTTGTGATGCGTCTCTCAGATCCATTCACAGAATTTACATGTGAATTCTTGATCCGAAAAATACAGCAGACATAAAACTATAGGGTGAGATCCTGCTGCATCCAAACATGCACCTGCGTGTTGGATGCGTTTTGGATCCGATTGAAGCAGCACTTTTGAATTTGATTTTCGTATCCAAAACACTGTGTGAACATACCCCTATGTGGTATGTAATATAATAGTTTGTCAGGCCGAAAAAAGACATACGTCCATCCAGTTCAGCCCATTTTCTAAAGTGTTGCTAAAGTGTTGATCCAGAGGAAGGCAAAAACGCCCATGAGGTAGAAGCCAATTGTCCTCATGCTAGGGAAAAAAATTCCTTCCTGACTCCAATCTGGCAATCGGGATAAATCCCTGGATCAACGACCCCTCTCCAGAATCCTAGTCACTATAACTTGTTATATTACATCTAGAAATGTATCCAGACCCCTCTCCAGAATCCTAGTCACTATAACTTGTTATATTACATCTAGAAACTTATCTAGACCCTTCTCCAGAATCCTAGTCACTAGAACTTGTTATATTATCACACTCCAGAAATGTATCCAGACCCTTCTTGAACTCTGTTAGTGAATTCACCATGATAAGGTCCTCTGGCAGAGACTTTCACAGTCTCACCGCTCTAACAGTAAATAATCCCTTTCTATGTTTATGTAGAAACTTTCTTTCCTCAAGACGTAGAGGATGCCCCTTGTTCTAGATACAGTCCTGGGTATAAAAAAATCTTTAGCGAGATCTCTATTTGGCCCTTAATATATTTAAACATATTTATTATGTCCCCCCGAAGCCGTCTTTTCTCCAAACTAAATAACCCTAACCTTGCTAATCTTTCTGGGTATTGCAGTCCACCCAGTCCTTTTATTATTTTTGTTGCCCGCCTTTGTACCTGTTCAAGCTCTACAATATTCCATGTGTGGTCTAGCCAGTGACTTGTATAGTGGGAGAATAATGTTCCCATCATGTACAGCTATGCCCCTTTTAATACAACCAATAATCCTATTAGCCTTGGCTGCTGCTGCCTGACACTGGCTGCTACAGTTAAGTTTACTGTCCACCAGGATTCCCAAGTCCTTCTCCATGTCACTTTTAGCCAGTGTTTTTCCATTTTAGCATGTAATCATGTAATGGATTTTTCCTCCCCATGTGCATAACCTTGCATTTATCTGTGTTAAACCTCATCTGCCACTTCTGTGCCCAGGCCTCCAACCTATCCAGATCCCTTTGTAATAACACATTATCAACCCAGTACTAAAATATAACTTTTAATATATATCTAATAAAATTCTACCAAAAAACACATACACATATACCAGTGCTGTAACTCGCCCAGGTACACGGGAAAAAAAGAGCATATGAAATATACTCCCAGACAGGGCTGTGGAGTCGGAGGTTATTTTGCAGGAGTCGGAGTCGTCATAAAATGGACCGACTCCGACTCCCAAAATATATAATAAGTTGGTCCAGTTAGTTCAATGAAGTGCAAAGAGCAAGAGGAATTGGGTCCGGCCACTGCTACTGCTCCCATATCTTCAGCCTTGTCACATGAGGAGTGTAATTGAGGACATGGAGCAGGCAAAGCGCTGCCCCAGGGGAAAAGATTCTGCTCCCATGGCAAACAGATTTCAGCAAAATTTTTCACCTGCTTTCAAAGAAGTAGAAGGGTTCAACCATTCATCAAAACTGACTGTGGCTGAGGCAATTCCTTTATACCCTGACATTGTTAGAGATGTTGCCCCTGTTGTCACCGCTTTGCCCCCACCAAGTAGTGTAGAGAGACCGTTCTCTAGCCTGGAAATAATGAGATCAGATGTGAGGTCATGTATGCAAGATCTGATGGAGGCAATACTATTTCTCAGAACAAAATCAGAGACTTCACAAATGTTCCTGCAGTGTTTTGCATATTTACAATTTTTTTGTGTCCTAAAGTCTTGTCCAATAAATATATTTTACACTGAGAAGTAAAAGGGGTAACAATGTTTTGAACTTGTGACTTTCAGACTCCACATCTCACCCTCCACTACAGCTTTGAGGCTACTGTAATTTTATATATAGTCATCTTACCTATCTTATACATAAATGTGACTTGCAAGTATTTCTCATCTGCTTAGTTACAGTTTTGGTCTTAAAAATCAAAGTGTTAATTTTTATTATTTTGTTAGTATTTGGGAAATAAACCTTTGGTTATCAATACTGACTGAATCCTTCTGGTCTCTGAATCAGATTCAAGCACATGACCAAAATCTGATCTCAGGTCTCTTCTACACATTCCAAATGTTGGTGCAGACTGGACTTGGATACAAATACAGATTTTTCTTCAACTCTAAACACAAGTGTTCAAAAGATCAAAACATTGTTACTCTTTTGCTTGTCAGTGTCTGTTCTACCTAAATAGCTTGATTATTGTATCATAAGGTGATAAACAGCCTGATGGGACCATTTTACTACAGTAAAGTTATCACTTAAACATGCACCATGCATGAGGGAGTCAGGTGTCAGGAGTCGGAGTCAGAGGTTTGGGAAATTGAGGAGTCGGAGTAGGGGCTTTGGCTTGCTGACTCCACAGCCCTGCTCCCAGATATCTAAATACGATATGTTCCCAGAGACTCAATACTAGTGTTGAGCGATTTTTATCGACAAAGTTGAAATCGGCAAGGTTTTTATGGTGATCGAAATTTCCAGATCATGCGATAATTAAGGTTAAAATCTGAGCATCATCTATTAAGATCGCACCTTTTTCGGCGCTTCCTGTAATTTTGGCGGCCAGCAAATCAGATTACAGAATAGAGCAGGGTGAGATGTGTGTGCGACGTCATGACTGGGATGTGTATGGTTGTGATTGGCTGGAAAAAATCACATGACCTCGTTTTACATAGAACAGCGTTTCCTGTTTCAGCCTCAGTGTCTACAGCAGAGAAAAATGGCAGGCTTCTTTAAATTGCAAAACATGTAGAAAATTTATTAAAAAGTCCCATAAATACAAGACTTGAATGACAGCAGTTGTACTACTTGCGATTATGGTGGAGAACATTCCATAGTAAGCGGTATAATAGATGTTGAAGACGTATTTTCATCTGCAGTACTCAGCCTCAGTGTCTCTCAGTGTCTCATAGGGATAGGACCTGCGCTCTGCTGTGGCCAAACAGCTCAGCGAAATTAGTCTATTTCTGCACAGAGAAACCTCTACTATTAGCTGTGATCCTTCCAATTTAGTTAGATTAGAGATTTGAAGATTTTATGTAGTTAGCTAGAGAATTTTAAAGCAGCATCTACCGCTGTAAATTCACGGCGGTGGGAGCAGGGGGGGGGGGGGGCCCGCGGGCGAACACAGACAAGCTCTATCTATAAAGAACACTGGATAAAGTTCACCAAGACTTAGTGTAGACATTGTAGTGGAATATCTTTATTATTAACAGTTTGCTATTGAAATATTTCCTGGATATTGGGCAGCCTGAACTTATATTGGATACACATCATTTCTAGTAACTGCAGGTCTCTTTGTTAGGTGCAAAACTCCACTTTTATTATCAGTATACATTTCAGATATGTGTTCATTTTAATTTTACCCATTACACCTGTGACTGTTGATATATCCACCTTGCAGTTAAATTTCAATTCAGCAATCATATAGTCAGCACAGGTTGTTTGTTGCCAAAAATACCGGGTATCGTACGAAAACATCACAGTTACGTGTTTTTTGACTTTTGCGCACCTAGCATTGTTCATTGACGCAGCATCCACGTAAATCTTAAAACAGCAATTCTTTAGTCACCACAGGTGAATTGAAGGGTGCAAATAATACTGTGTATTATACGAAAACATAACAGATACGTGTTTTTTGACTTTTGCGCACCCAGCTTTGTTCATTGACGCAGCTTCCACGTAAATCTTAAAACAGCAATTCTATAGTCACCACAGGTGAATTGAAGGGTGCAAATAATACCGTGTATTATACGAAAACATAACAGATACGTGTTTTTTGACTTTTGCGCACCCAGCTTTGTTCATTGACGCAGCATCCACGTAAATCTTAAAACAGCAATTCTATATTCACCACAGGTGAATTGAAAGGAAGGTGCAAAAAATACCGTGTATTATACGAAAACATAACAGATACATGTTTTTTGACTTTTGCGCACCCAGCTTTGTTCATTGACGCAGCATCCACGTAAATCTTAAAACAGCAATTCTATAGTCACCACAGGTGAATTGAAGGGTGCAAATAATACCGTGTATTATACGAAAACATAACAGATACGTGTTTTTTGACTTTTGCGCACCCAGCTTTGTTCATTGACGCAGCATCCACGTAAATCTTAAAACAGCAATTCTATATTCACCACAGGTGAATTGAAAGGTTCTGTGACTTGGGTAACCTAAGTGTGTTGCCTAAGATGTAGCACATATCCATTTGACTGTTGTGGATGTTAATTTCAGCTTCTCCAGCCTTGTTTGGGTGTAATAATGAAGGTGTTGTTGCTCTCCCATAGACTTTAATGGTAATCGCTCATAATCGATGCTCACTATCGAAAAACCTTATCGATAGCGGCCGACTATCGACTATCGCTCGATCTCGATAGCCAACGCAATCGCTCAACACTACTCAATACCAATAAATACCCTGTACTTTCCACTATTATATCCTTCTGTTACAGGTAGGGTAATCGCCCTGAAAAAGGGCGGCCCCGCCTCTCGGTGGCTAACCCTATTAAATATCTATCCTCAATGGGTCAATAGCAATATACTCAAAACCCGCAGTACCTTAGACAGTTGTGACGTCAAAACACACAAATACAAAACTTATATACATAAAAAACAATCAAGGCATTGATATCCCTCAATCATGCTAATGAAGCCTATATGCAACATATGTTTTCATTAAAGTATCTTACTTTCCTTTGCATAAGGCTTGTATTCTTTTCCCAACGTGTTTCCTCCTCTTTGGTCAGCGAGGACTCATCAGGGGAATACATACAATCCATCCATAGATACAGGACAGTGTAGACAGCACCAGAAGATAAATGTGCCTCACTAAACTCACTTCACAGACTAATTTAAATCCCCACACTATGAGGAAACGCCCACTAACAGGGCGTATACATACCTCTGATTGGACACCTATATTATGCAACTATAGTAGGAGTGCTACGTACCTGATTACAAATCACCTCCTGCACATGCTGATTTCAACCTGCATTAACCACGTCACGGGCGTGCAAAGACAGCATACTCCCACAAACGCTCTCCGCGCTCGTTAGTTCTTTGCATGTACTCGCGAGCATCCAAAAACTTGCGCATGCGCACTGGCAATCCAAACTCCGGGACTTGCGCATGCGCACCGGCGATCGAACAAGCCTTATGCAAAGGAAAGTAAGATACTTTAATGAAAACATATGTTGCATATAGGCTTCATCAGCATGATTGAGGGATATCAATGCCTTGATTGTTTGTTATGTATATAAGTTTTGTATTTGTGTGTTTTGACGTCACAACTGTCTAAGGTACTGCGGGTTTTGAGTATATTGCTATTGACCCATTGAGGATAGATATTTAATAGGGTTAGCCAACGAGAGGCGGAGCTGGCCTTTTTAAAGGCGATTACCCTACCTGTAACAGAAGGATATAATAGTGGAAAGTACAGGGTATTTATTGGTATTGATTCTCTGGGAACATATCATCGTTTAGATATCTGGGAGTATATTTTATATGCTCTTTTTTTTCCAGTGTACCTGGGCTAGTTACAGCACTGGTGTATGTGTATGTGTTTTTTGGTAGAATTTTATTAGATATATATTAAAAGTTATATTTTAGGACTGGGTTAATACATTTTTGTGACTTTTTTAGATGGTGCAATAACCCTGTAAATATATAATCTGTGAGTAGTCTAATAACACATTATCCTCTATTGTGTGGATTCCTTTACAGAGCTTAGTATCATCTGCAAAGATCGATATTCTACTGTGCAATCCCTGTGTAAGATCATTTATGAAAATATTAAAGAGGATAAGGCCCAATACTGAGCCCTGTCGTACCCCACTAGTAACATGGATCCAGTCTGAGTATTCACCATTAATTACCACCCTTTGTTTTGTATCAGTGAGCCAGTTGCTTACCCACTTGAACACATTTTTCCCAGTCCAAGCATTCTCATTTTACTTACCAACCTTTTATGTGGCACAGTATTAAATGTTTTAGAAAAATCGAGATATATAGTATCCAATGCTTCACCCCGATCCAGTCTGGAACTAACTTCCCCATAGAAGCTGATGAGATTAGTTTCACAGGACCGATCCTTCATAAACCCATGCTGGAACGGAGTTATACATTTATTTTCAGTGAGATAATCCAGGATAGCATGTCTTAGAAAAACTTTAAATATTTTACCCACAACAGAGGTTAAACTTACCGGCCTATAGTTTCCAGGATCACTTTTTGACCCCTTTTTGAATATTGGCACCACATTTGCTATGCGCCAATCCTTTGGGACATACACTGTTATTATACAGTCCATAAATATTAAAAAAAGGGGCCTGTCTATCACATTACTTAACTCCCTTAGGACACGCGGGTGTATACCGTCAGGGCCTGTGGATTGGTCTATTTTAAGCTTCCTAAGGCGGAGCTGTACTTCTTCCTGGGTTAGACAAGAAACATTTAAGTTTAAATTTACCTCCTCCCATTGCTCATCCTCGGTAAATACAGTGGAGAAGAAATAGTTTAATAGGTTTGCTTTTTTCTCATTGCCCTCTATAGTCTCTCCCTCAGTACTTTTTAAAGGGCCAACATTTTCTTTTTTAATCTTTTTACTATTTATATAGTTAAATATTTGGGGGTTAGTGTTACTTTCTATGGCAATACGCTTTCTGTCTCCAGCTTTGCTGCCTTTATCTTTATTTTACACACTTTATTTTCTTCCCTATAGCTTCTTAGCGCCTCTTCACTGCCCTCCTGTTTTAGTAGCTGAAACGCTTTCTTTTTGTTTTTTTATTTCCTCCTTTACATCTCTGTTGATCCACATTGGGTTTTTCCTGTTTCTAATAATTTTTTTACCATATGGTATGTACCTCTCATATGATAACTTCATGCTGCTTTTATTGGTTATATTGGTGCGTAGTGGCAGCCAAGTCTGTGCCAGTCCTTGACCATGCGATTTAGCTTCTTATCCATCTTATGCTGGTTTCTTATGTTAGTGATTTTCACATATTTAACTCCTTAACGACCATGCACCATCTTTTGACGTTGGGCATTTCAAGTCGTTCGTCTGTAGCGACATCTTTTGATGTCGCTGCAGACACCGGAGTACTACACAGCCCTGATCCCAGTGCAGCTCCTGCAAGCACCGGGGAGCGGAGGAACCTTTGCACCCCGGTGCTTTAACCCTTTGATTGCGGTGGATCGTCACTGCAGCGCAATCAAAGGGTTTCCCTACTCTGTCGGGGGATTGGAACGTCCGGTGACCCGACAGAGCCTGGGGAATGGCTACACAGACAGCCCTGGGACCTAGAGTAACCCCAGGGATGTCTGTGTAAGAAGCCAGTGATCAGGACAGACTGTGTGCTGCCCTGATCACTCCCTGTATCAGACTGACACAGATTATAATGTATTAGCATATATGAATATGCTAATACAGTACTAAGTGTAAATAAAAAAAAAAAAAAAAAAAGTAACCGTTCTCCCTTCATGGGATTTAAAAAAAAAAAAAAAAAAAAAAGTGTAAAAAAAAAAGAATAATAAAAATAAATATTTAATAAAAAATAATTGTGCATACATTACACACACACAAAAACCTACACATATTAGGTATCCGCACGACCGTAATAACCTGTAGAATTAATCTAACAAGTTATTAAGTGTGAAATGTGAATGGTGTAAAAAAAAACTATTTTTTTTTTTAAAAAAAATTCTGTAATTATTTATAAGTGAACTTAAACTATTCCCCCATAAAGTACAACTTGTCTCGAATAAAATGAGGCCTCATCCAACTGTGACACTGAAAAAATAAAAAAGTTACAACTGTTGAAACGCAAGGAGGCAAAAACTAACAAAATGTTCTGGTCATTAACTACTTTTCAGGCGTTCGGTTTAAGGGCTTAAAGGGTGTGATATAGTACAGCATAACCCGTCAGCACACAGCATGCCGCTATTGTTTTTGATAGGGCGTTACACATACATGCCACCTCTCCCGCTTTTGGCGGGGGGGTCCCGCTAATGGGGGTCACCCCCCGTCAGAGTTAGCTACTCTGGCGCCGCCGGGCCGTTCCTACAGGCGGGTGAAGCGCCGCTCACCCGCCCGGCGAGTTTCACTTACTTGTGTGGCCGCAGCCGCACAGTCAGTCAGCAGCTGCACGCTCCGTGCAACTGCTGTACAGGGAGGAGGCAGGAGGGATCGTTGCCCTCCTCCCTTCCCCCCCTGTATGTACAGCGCCGGTGTGCGCTGTACATACAGATCAGCGTTGCAGCAGGTGTGAGGCGCGGCTGCACTCACTCCTCCCGGCCGACCGACTCAGTGTCGCAGGGGATGTCCGGAGCTGGACGTGCTGCAGGGAGCCTGGTGAGGTAAGTGGCTTTTAGTATTTTATTTTTATTAGCTATAGGGGGGCATCTACCTAGCTACAAAGGGGGCATCTAGCTGGCTACAATGGGGGCCTCTACCTGGCTACAGAGGGGGCTTCTACCTGGCTACAGAGGGGGCTCTACCTGGCTACAGAGGGGCATCTACCTGGCTGCAGGTGGGCGTCTACTTGGCCGCAAGGAGCACTACCTGGTTATGGGGGGGCTACTACCTGGCTAGAGGGGGCATCTTCCTGGCTTTCTTCCAGAGCCGTTATGCAGTTAGGTGGAGTGGCTTTTTGAAGGGTCGTGGCACACCAACAAGATGGGCGTGTCCATGCACATTTTTCCCCGCGTCTCTTCAATCTCCTGCTTTTCCGCTTTCACAAGTTGGCAAGTATGGCGTTACAGCGTGCGGGCTGGTGAGGTTTGTGCGCCAGGGCTGCTTTGTGGTCCTGTATGGCGTTACAGCATGCGGGCTGGTGAGGTTTGTGCGCCAGGGCTGCTTTGTGGTCCTGTATGGCGTTACAGCATGCGGGCTGGTGAGGTTTGTGCGCCAGGGCTGCTTTGTGGTCCTGTATGGCGTTACAGCCTGCGGGCTGGTGAGGTTTGTGCGCCAGGGCTGCTTTGTGGTCCTGTATGGCGTTACAGCATGCGGGCTGGTGAGGTTTGTGCGCCAGGGCTGCTTTGTGGTCCTGTATGGCGTTACAGCATGCGGGCTGGTGAGGTTTGTGCGCCAGGGCTGCTTTGTGGTCCTGTATGGCGTTACAGCATGCGGGCTGGTGAGGTTTGTGCGCCAGGGCTGCTTTGTGGTCCTGTATGGCGTTACAGCGTGCGGGCTGGTGAGGTTTGTGCGCCAGGGCTGCTTTGTGGTCCTGTATGGCGTTACAGCATGCGGGCTGGTGAGGTTTGTGCGCCAGGGCTGCTTTGTGGTCCTGTATGGCGTTACAGCATGCGGGCTGGTGAGGTTTGTGCGCCAGGGCTGCTTTGTGGTCCTGTATGGCGTTACAGCGTGCGGGCTGGTGAGGTTTGTGCGCCAGGGCTGCTTTGTGGTCCTGTATGGCGTTACAGCATGCGGGCTGGTGAGGTTTGTGCGCCAGGGCTGCTTTGGTCC
>JAODAL010048964.1:0-28554 GCA_025379985.1 Phyllomedusa bahiana | reverse complement strand
CGCATGAAATCTTTGGCCCCAAAAAAATTGGGTTTTTTTAATTAGCTTCGTATGAATTTACCCTGAAGCCCCTGCGGCCAAAAATCCTTTAAGGTGAAAAAAAGCAGGAAGCAAAACCCTAGGGAGTCTCCTTTTGAACAAAAACTGTGGTATGTTTGCAAGCGGGAAAAATTCCAAAATTTTCCCGGGGAAAAATTTGGTTCTAAAAGCCTTGTTGTGTTTTCCCCCCGAGAAATAGCACTGAAACGGTCAAAAATAGGCTTTTCCCAAATTTTGTTTTTCCCAAAAGGGGGGTTCCCAACCTCCCACTTTTTGACACAAAAACACTTCCCATTGTACCCTTTTTTTCCCTACGGAATCTCAGCTGAGTTTTTGCCCCATTGGGGCTGTATTCCCAATCTGATTTGTCCTTTTGGTTTTAGGTACAAAAAATTGGGGGAAACATTTACCCCAAAAAAACCCGGCAATTTTTTGGGCCATTTTCACAGCTAAATTGGTGGGACTAGACTGAACCCAGTACCCGGGGGCTTTTTTGGCCTATATGCTACCGGGGAAAAATTTTAAAACAGGTGAAGTTTAATTGTTTGGCGGGCAGCTCACAACCCCCCCAAACTGGGGGGAAACAATTAATGTTAAAAAAAGGGCAATTCACTTAATCCCTGTTCAAAACCAGCATGCAGGAAAGCCTGCCAAATTTTAGTAGTATGGGTGTAAAATTTTTTGGGTTGTAACCCAGTTGGTTGCCCCACGTATCTGTATTTTTGGCCCCCTTTCGGTTTAGCATTATTTATTTTAAAATTGTAATCCCGGGAAACCACCCCCCCTTCATGAATTGTGGATGTTTTTTGTATTTTGCATTTAGGGAAATTTCTCCCTTGCATTTTCTTTTGGCTTTTTTTGCTTGCTGGTGGTGAACAGGTTTTAATTTAAGGGCATTTTTTTTAAAAATCTAATTTTTCCCCCTTTTGGTGGGGGTGTGTGGGGCTGCTGCTCAGCCACTAGCTGCCCCTGTTAGTTTTTACCAGGTAGCTTTTTAGGCTACAGCTGCCTGCTACTGGGTTAAGTCTAGTCCCACCCCTTTGGGCCCTGGGGAAAAAAGGCCCCAAAAAATTTAAGTTTTTTTTGAAAAGTAATGTCCTATTTTTTGAAACCAAAAAAAGTTGACGGGGCCCAAATTTCAGATTCCAAGACGCCCCCAACGGGCAAACACTCGGCGAGATTCTAGTAGGAATAACGGGAAACGTTAAAAGGGAAAATGCTCCAGGATTTTTTTTACTTAAAGTTTTAATAAGGCCCCTTAAGAAAAGGTAAGGGGTCTTCAAATAATAGCAGGAACAAAAACCTTTTTCCCTTTGGAAAAAATTTAACTTTAAAAACAGTGCAAAAATATGGTGCAAAAAACCCCAAAAAAGTCTTTTTTAAATGGGTTTTTACCAGGGAAAAAAATCCCCAGCTTTTAATGCTCTATGCACAAGCCGGTACCCCTGTGAATGGGGCAGCTTTTGGGCATTTAAACCTTCCCAAATTATTTCTATAGGAGATTCCGAATCTAGTTGAGTGCCCCTTGGCTAAAAAGCCAAAAGCTCCCAAAAAATTTTAAGGGGGATAGAAGGGTCACAAGTGCCTCCTCCCCCCATTCAAATGAAAGGCCCGGTAAAAATAAAAACTAAAAGGGTTTTGCCAGTGGTTTTCCTTCTTGGTTAAAACCTCTTCAATTAGGGAAAAGGGGAAACACAGCTTTTTAGTTTTTAAAAACAAATTTTTAAAAACTAAAAAAAAAAAAAAAAACTCCCAGAATTTTAAAAAATTTTTTTTTTTGTAGAATTTTAAAGGGGGGTTGGGTTTACTACATTGTTTTAAATTTTACCCCAGTTTTGGGTTTTTTTGGTTCATTTTTTTGGGGAAAAATTTAGGGGCCCTGTTTTCTGGGCTTTACTAAACTGCAGTAGAAACCGGTTGTAGCTATTGCAAAAAGTTTGGCAGCCTAAGGGGAAAACAGGTTGTAGCCCATTGAAACCCGGCCCGGGAGCCCTTTTAGGTGGGATAAAAAAGGTCTGTAGCTATAGAAAAAAAGGGGTTGGGGTTTAAAGGGGAGAAAAAAAAAGGTTGTAGCTTTGGGAACCGAGGGAGCCCCGATGGCGGGCCATACAAAAGGGGGTATAAAGAATTAAAGGCCATTATACAAAGTGTTTTGGGGGGGTTTTGAAAGGGTCTTTAACCCCCAAAAGGGGCTATTAAAATATTGGGTCTTTTTGTTTTTTTTTTCAAAATTTTTTTACATTTAAAAAAATTTTTTCCTTCCTATTCCCGCTTTTTTGTTAAAAAACTTTCAAAAACCAAAACCTTCAAAATTTGCCCCAATTTTAGCCTTTCCCATTCCTAGATAATCCCCTTTGTATTGGGTTTTATTTTGGCCCATTCCATTTTTTGTATAGTCAGCCTGTTTGATCCCCTTTTTAAAAAGCGCCCCGCATGGTTTTCTATAGTACAGACCTGTTTTTCTCTCCTTTATAAAGGTGCCCGCATGGTTTCTTTTTGTTCAGGGGCCTGGCTTCTACTGCAGCCTAGTAGAAGCCTTTAAAACCCCTCCCCGAATTAAAATTTTTAAAACCAAAAAAAACAGGTTTTAGGTGAAAAGGGAAACAAAAGCAGTTTAGACAACCCCCTTTTAAAAAACCCCCGCAATTCCTTTTTTGTGAGACCCAAACCCCCCTTTTAAAGGGTGCACCCAAAAAATTTTATTAGGGTTTCAATTTTTCAAATTTATGGACCCAAATTCCCAATTTGGGTTTACTTACAAAAAACCAGCAGCAAGTAACAAAGTAGAAAGCAACGAGCCCCCCCTTTAATCTGTTAAAAGTTTAGCAAACCCAAACTCACCCGCCGTATTTTAAAGGGGTTTTGTGGTAGTTACCCGAAATAGTTACCCTTAAAAAATTATCCCATGCAGAAATAGTAAACTAGAACTTCAATTTCATAGTAATTTTATAACATGTATTCAAAAGATATGGGACACCCCTGGGAAAAGGGAGGTTTCAATTTCCCCAGCAGCCGGCACTTTCATGCCCGTTTTGCACCACAACACGCACTCTATATAGAGGGGTTTTTAACACTTACTGGCATCAATTTTCCCGCAAGGGCACAAGGACAAAAGAGCGCCAAATCCCCTTTAGCCCCAAAAAGAAAAATATTCGTAGAACTGAAGCCCCCTTGCTCTGCTGGCAGGGAAAACCGGTCAAACCCAAAAAAAAAAAAAATTCCCCAAACACCCCCCCACCCCCCCCCCACCCCCCCACACCCCCACACCCCCTCAGGGGATTTTTGGGGAATTTTTTTAGGGGCCCCAGCAACACTGCCCAGGGGAACTTCTTTTAGGCTGCATTCAAAGGGGCGATTGGGAAACCAAAATTTGGGTCAGATTGGAGCAAAAGGTTTCTTTAAAACTGGGCCTTTTTCGTTTTTAACCCCTAATTCCCGGGGTTTTTGGGTTCAAAAAAAAATTTGCAAAAAAAGGCCCTTTTAATACACATTGGGCAAACCTTTCCCCCCTCCGTCATTTCTTCCCAGATAAATTTAAAAATACCTGTGTATTTCTACCTTAAAATGAAAAACATAGCAGGTCACATGCATCCAAGTTATGTCACATAAGTAAAACCCCCATAAAATTCAAAAATTAGAGATATTCGCACCACTCAGGGGTGAGGCCCCCTGTTTAACCCTGAATTTCCCCGATTCCCCCAAAAAATTTTGGACCCGTGTCCCTTAAATTTTTTGCTTCCCAAAGGGCAAGAGATAATTTTAGGGGATGTCATTTTTCAATTTAAAAAAAATTTTAATCAAGTGTTTAAAAAAAAAAAAAAAAAAAAAAACCCCTCTTAATTCCCGAGTGATTTTTTATCAACCAAAATGATAAGCAGCCAAAAATCTGAATTGCATTTTAAAAAAAGCACTAGGTCTTATTTTCGGGGGAAAAGGGGGTTTTAAAATCCTTTAGCCAAAAAGCAAAATTTTAATATTTATAAAACAACAATTTTTTAAAAAAAACACAATTCGGTTACCAGTCTGTTTAAATCGCCAAAACCCCGGGAAACCACGGTTTCTTAGGGGTAGGTTTGGTTGGGTTTTTAGCGGGCAGACTTGCTAAAGGGACAATGTTAATTTTTCCCAAAAGATTTCCACTTAAACTCTTTAATTTTTAAAAAACCCTGTATTAAAGAACCCCCCCAAAAAACCAAAAACCCCCACCTTAGACAAACCCCCACCCCAACCACCAGTGGGGTTTTTACTTTTGGTGCCTTAAGGCCCCCCAAAAAGTGAAATTTAAATTCATTCCCTATACAAGTTCCCCCAACAGCTAGTGCACATAACTAGTCTGCCCTTCTTACTATACGGCAACCCCATGCTCACCAGGGTTTTCCATTGCTCACCAGAGCCAGTTCAAGCTTCCACCTCACAGACCCCTCCACCAGTTTATATAAAATATTAAATAAATGTGGGGTAAATTGAATAATAGTTGGTAGGCAAGTTAATGGGAATTTAGATGGAACGGGGAATGCAGATGAGTGGAAGATAACATCTGGACCAGCTAAGGGAACTTAACGTATATGGCCATGATTCGCTGTCAAATACTGTATATAATTTTATGTAGCACCGTATTGAAATGGTCCAACATTTAATAGCAATAAAAGTTCCATCGGGCCCCCACAAAGGGCCGCCAACGCAGCAGACCCCCCCAATTGCCCCCCAAATGGCCCCCAAACCCGCGCAGACCCCCCCCCCCCAAATGGCCGCCACCCGCGCAGCACCCCCCCAGCCCCCAAATGGCCGCCACCGGCAGACCCCCCCCCCCAAAAATGGCGCCACCGCGCCAGCACCCCCCCCAAATGCCGCCACCGCGCTGACACCCCCCCCCCCAAATGGCTGCCACCGCGCAGACCCCCTCCAATGCCCCCCAAATGGCTGCCACCGCGCAGACCCCCTCCAATGCCCCCCAAATGGCTGCCACCGCGCAGACCCCCCCCCCCAAAGGGCTGCCACCCCCACAGACCCCCCCAACCCCCCCATACCCCCCCCAAATGGCTGCCACGCCCCAGCCCCCCCTCCAATACCCCCCAATGGCTGCCAGTGTATAGACCACAATAGCTACCACCACAGCCTCACCACACTCCATACCGCCAAGATCCACCACCAGACAGCCCCACCAACACACCCAATGCACAATACCAACCACCACCCATCAAAGTTAGTTAACTCATATACTGTAGCTTTATATGAAGCAGCTCTTGCACTTGGTAACTTCTCCATTGCACATGTACACACCTGCCAAGAACCTGCACAGTCACTTCCATAACCCAGGAGCTCAGACACAACAGGTAACTCACCAGCCATTGCCACCTGACCGCAGGAGAAGCTGCTGAAGGGGCTCAGAGGAGAAGGCTTCCTGTGCTCCTCATGTGCTACTTATCCCCTAATCAGCAGCTCCCACACTGCACATGATTGCTCCTCATTGAGATCTGCTGTGGACAATGTGCTGCGTCCTGCCTCCTCCTTATACTCATCTCAGTGAGAGGAGAGGTGGCTGCAGGACGGGGAGAGCCTCAATCTCTGGCCTCCTGGATGTGGCTTCTATCAGGAACATAGTGAAGAGATTGCTTATGGGAATATATAGTATGGAATAAATCCCATTGACCCAACCTCATCTGACGTCTTTCCATACAGCTCGGTGTCCTCCGCACACAAGGTTTCTGCAGCCATTAGGGAGTAGATGAGAGAATTCTGTACACAGATATCATGACAGTGACATTTCTTAGGCCTTTTCACATATGTTAATCCACCATTTAAAATAAAAAAACCTTTACTCCACGGTGCATTGGGCATCAGGGGGGAAAGGTTTTTTGGGCCCCACAAATAAGGCCCAAAAGTCCCCCCCCCAAATAGAAATTTCAGCACAGTGGGGGCCCACATGAGAAACGGTTTTGGTCTAAAAATCTAGCTGGGTTTTCTGGGGGAAAAAAAGTGGTTTTGGCCCAAAACCTTTTCATTATGGGGGCCCTAAATGCCTCCTTGGCCCCCTTTTCCCTGGGACAAGTGACCCCCTGGGGCGGTCACCGCCTTTGCCCACACTGGGGCAAACCCACCACGGTTTGTTCCGTTATTTTAAACCAGGTTTTACGAGCAGCCCCGGCGCACTGTGCTTCCAATTTCTAAAAATGGTGCAAAAAACGTATCCAAATGGCACGTTTAAAAGCTTTGGCACCCATTTTTTTTAACTAGATTTACATTTCCGCACCCGTTTTTCCCGGAAAATTTGAGGGCTTGGTTTTTTTTTTAAAATTTTGAGACGGATACTATGTTGTACTTTTTATAACTGGCAACAAACCTGGGACCTTTTCCATTTGAATAAAAAGAAAAAAAAAAAAAAAAAAATCTGTAAAAGCTATTTTTTTCTTTAACTTGAGATAGCGCACCCCCCCGGCGTCCCCCCCCTTTAAATGAACGCCTGTTGAGGGAAAAGGAAAAAAACGGAGTTTGTCAATGCCCCTTTCATCCGTCACCTACTTGGTCAATGAACGACCCACTCCCCCTTCCCAGAACGGATCCTCATCTTGCAAAATAACCGGGGGGGGTTTTTTTGTCCCTCCGAGTTATTTTTATTGGCCCTAATATTTTCCCATTTTTAGGGGCCCCCCTTTCTTTCCATTCCCTTTTTGTTTGCCCTAATCATTTATGTCCCCATTTTTTTTCCCCAAATTTTTTATGGGGGCCCTCATATCTTTATGTGGCCCCCCAACTTTATCCCTTTTTTGTGCCCCTTTTCTTTTTGTGGCCCCCTAAATTCTTTTTTGTGGCCCTATACATTTATGGGGCCCCTAATCTTTTTGGTGGCCTTAATTTTTTAGGGGCCCTAAATTTCATTTTGTGGCCCTCATACCCTTTATGTGGCCCCTCAGCCCCCATTTTTTTGGGGCCTTTAAAGGTTTTTTCCCCATACAGAAATCAAATTGGGCCCCCACCCATTTCTAAATTCCCATATTTTAACATTCAGTGGGCCCCTTTTTTTTAGGGGCCCCCGACAGCAGACTGCCCTATTGCATCCCTGCCTCATGCATTTAAAAGTGGCCCTCAGGGCATTAAAGTGGGGCCCCATTCATTTTATGTGGGCCCCCCGGTCATTGTATGTGGCCCTCCTCATTTTATTGGGCCCCCCGGGCTTGATGTGGCCCTCCCCTCAAGTAAATTTTCCCCCGGGCTTTTTTGGGCCCCCAAAATCTTAAATTTTTGGTCCCCCCCGTCATTGTATGTGGCCCACGTCTTAATGTGGCCCTCACGTCTTTATTGGCCCCACGCAGATGGGCCCTCCCAAAATTTGGTATGGGGGTCCTCAAGTCTTTTTTGGGCCCCCAGCATTATATGTGGCCCCCAAAGTCATAAAAGTAGCCCCCTTTCCCATTGTATGTGGCCCTCAGGTCATTGTATGTGGCCCTCATGTCATTGTATGTGGCCCTCACGTCATTATATGTGGCCCTCAGGTCATTATATGTGGCCCTCACGTCATTATATGTGGCCCTCACGTCATTGTATGTGGCCCTCACGTCATTGTATGTGGCCCTCAATCATATATGTGGGCCCCCCCCGCATTGTTGTGGGCCCTTTAAAGTCATTTTTTAAAACCCCCACGCATTGTATTGGCCCTCTTATTTTGTGGCCCTCACTCTTTAATTTGACCCAAAACCCCCCCCTTTTTGTGGCCCCCCTCATTTATGTGGGCCCCCCAAACCCATTGTAGTGGCCCCAGTCCCTTAAGTGGCCCTCAGGGCTTAAGTGGCCCTCAGTCATTTATGTGGCCCTCCCCATTTAAAGTGGCCCTTTTTTTTCATTGTATGGGCCCCCCAGTATTTTAAAATGGCCCCCACCATTTATGTGGGGCCCCTTTTTTTGTATTTGCCCCCCCGTCTTGTATTTTCCCCCTCAATTTTTGTGGCCCTCACCCTCATTTTTGGGCCCTCCCTTTCATTTATTGGCCCTCAAAGTCTTTTATTTGACCCTCACTCATTTTTTGGCCCTCAAACTTTATATGTGCCCCAGTCATTAATGGGCCCCCCAATCTTTAGTGGGGCCCCAATTTTGTATGTGGCCTTTTTTGTCTTTATTGGCCCCAGCCTTAAAATTTTGGGCCCCCGGTCATTAAATTGGCCCTCAGGGCATTTATGGGCCTAGTCATTTTTAAAAAATGCCCTAGGCCCCTATTTAGTGGCCTCAGGGCTTGTATTTGGGCCCCCACGCATTTAGTGGGCCCCCACTATTTAAAAGTGGCCCTCAGTCATTGTTTGACCCTCAGTCATTATAAAGTGCCCCCATCATTTTGGCCCCCAGTCATTGTTTGGCCTTTTTGTCTTTAAAAGTGGCCCTCAGTCATTTTGGGCCCCCGGTCTTGTATTTGGCCCTCATTCATTTATGTGGGGCCCCAAGTCATTATTGGGCCCTCATTTTAATTGGCCCTAGTCATTTATTGGCCCTTCCCCCCAGGCATTTTTGGGGGCCCTCTCATTTAATTTTCCCCCCTAATTTTTTTTTTTTGGCCCCAGGCAAATTTTTTGGCCCTCAGGTCATTGTATGTGGCCCTCCCCGTTTTATGTGGCCCCCAGTCATTATTGGCCCCCCCCAATTTAATGGCCCTCACGCAAATATGGGCCCCCAAACATTGTAGTGGGCCCTCACGTCATTATATGTGGCCCTCAGGTCAGGGATGTGGGCCCCATCATATATGTGGGCCCCCCCCTAATTTTAGTGGCCCCCCACTCATTAGATTTCATAAATTTTCCCCTTAGCTGGCCCCCCCTTTATTTACATCCCAAGAAGACTTCAAGCAGTTAATGATTTATATTCTGGAAAATCAGGAATCTTTCTCCAGCATAAACTGAATTCTGGGTTTCCATATGCTGGATCCAGATTACTAACACCTCAGTCTTGGATATTCGGAACCTCCGTTGCAGATGTGAAAAACTGACCCCACGGGATTCGTTTTCTACCGACACCCGAGGAACACAACTCACCTTCTTAATTACAACCATTAGGTTTCTGCAGTGGTGTCTGTGGTTAAAGGGTTTGTCTACTACAGGATGCTCTTTTTTTTGTTAAAGACTTTCAAAAAAAGTCATTGCAATATGGTCCATTCCGTGTCCACCCATTTTCCCAATATCCCCTTTGTATGGGCTCACGCTCTCAGGCGCTAAGCTAAGACCTGTTCACTCCCCCTGAAGGCTGCCCCACTGGTGCTAAAGCTACAGACCTTTTCTACCCTGTAGGGTCCAGAATGGGTTTTATAGACAGCTGTTTTCTCTCTCGATAGGCTCCCCACTGTTGCTATAGTACAGACCTTTCATTTTCTCCTCAAAGGGGCCCCAAATGGTTGCTATTTCTCCAGGCCTGTCAATCTTCATGTTTAAAGGCTACCCCATGTTTTCTATAGCTCGAACCCGTTTTTCTCTCCAATAGGCTGCCCACTGGTTGCTATGCTTTCCCCGGCCGTTCAATCTTCATTTAGGCTACCACACGGTTCTAACACAGACCTTTTTCTCTCTATGTGGGCGCCAGAACTGTTCACATAGCTACAACCTTTTTTTCTCTTCATGAAGGCTGCCAGCACTTTTTGCAAAGCTAAACCTTTCATTCTCCCTGATAGGCTCCACACTGGCTTCTCGCACTAGTGAAGCTATAAACACCCCCCGTATCAAAATTTAAAAGCAAGAAACAGGAGCTTTAGATAATCAATGTATGGACGCCCCCTTTTTAAGAAAATAAAATAACACGTCCCATTAAAGGTTTCCGTGGGGGGCTGCGGTGTTGTAGTGCCGATCCGTGGGTCAGTTTCACCTCTCGATGCGTTCGAGCGGTTCTCCAGCTCCGAGGCCCGGCCCCTTAACCTTTTTCTTTTCCCCTTCCCTTTTTGTCCTAGACAGAACTTGTTTTTATTTTTCCAAATATTCCACAAATAATGGATGAAACTATCATTGCTAATTATTCCGAATACAGCCCCACCGTCAATTAGACACAAACTGCAGCGCTGAGCCTCGATTTTTTAGCAGAGAGGGCCCGATCAGGGCTGCTTTAAACCCCACCCCCGCCTGATTGCAGTCAGCAGCCCCCTGAGAAACTTAAAACGGGCACCCCCCGACTTGCATACGCCCCCAAGTTACAAAGGGAGATTTGGGGGCGGGGAAATTCAACACGAGTCACGCCCCATGAAACCCAAGTGCCAGCATCCCACCGCTGCACATGGTACAGAACTAGGTGAAATCTTCTAAAAAAGGGCACAGACAGGCGAAACAAAGTAAAAAACCCTTTCCCCTGCACTACCCAAAAAATTTTTTTTGCTGGGTTAATTTTTTAAAAACTACCGTTTGATTACAAAAATTCAAATTTAAAACAAACCTACAATCCCTATCCCGTTTGTAAACCCGGGGGCTGCCGTACTTTTATTCAGGGGGCCCTCAGAAAATTCGGGGGCCCCCACGTAAAACACCTGGGGCCCCCCTCAACCCCCCCCTGTAACCCCCCCCTGTCAACCCCCCCCCTTCCCGCCCAACTCCCCCCCCCTAACAACCACGCCCCGCAACCCGGGCCCAAACCAAATCCAGGGGAAAAAAAATGCAATTGCACCATTTCTTTGGATTTTTTTTGTTGAATTTTACCCCTACATTTTTTTATTGCAGTAAAAGGTACATAACAAGGGGCCCGCAAAAAACATGCTGATCAAATGTGTCCCACTATTTACTGACCAAACCCGTTACCCAATCCAAAATAAACCAAAAAAACATACAAAAACCAAAAAATACCGCCACATTTTCCTAGTATGGTGACTAAATATCACTATATGTTACTGACCAAAACCGCATACAAAGGGCCCATTTCCAAATAAACCCCCCAATATACAAACCCAAATAAAACCGCCACAATCACTACTTATGGTGACAATATCACTAGGGTTTACTGCCCAAAACCCACATAAAAAGGGCGATATTACCAATATCCCCAAAATATACAAAGACCAAATAATACCGCCAAATCACTACAATGGTGATGATATAAATAGATGTTACTGACCAAACCAATACTAAGGCCGATTTTACCAATAAAACCAAAATATACAAAGCCCAAAAAAATTTACCACCACATCATCACCACAAAACTCCAAAGACAGAATAATGGACAAACTTTACTGAATATAATCCATACAATAAACCAATTTACCCCTTCAAACCTATAAGGAACAGATGAAAATTTCCCTGGGTTTAAAAGACTTTCTTTGTTGCTCATAGCAACCAATAGGCGCCCCTTACTTTTTTTTCCAAGCATATGGGGGGCGCTCTTTTGGGTTCTTACAACAAAAAAAGTTTTACCCCAGAATTTTTCAACATAAGGGTAATACAATGCACACATTACATTTATATTTAGGACTCACAGGTACGTCGTCTGATAATCGTTCACTTTCCCCCTTTCCCTTTTCCTCCGGGCCCGCACCATGAACTTCTCCGGGCAACCCCCTGTCCCTATAATTTACAAACACAAATACCTAATCACAATCCCCCCTGACACACCCCTCTATGAAAAAACTCCCCATCCATAGTTTTCCCCCCAAGTAATATTTTCCCCTTTTGGTGCCCCGGTATTAGTTTTATAGGGGGCCCCCAAGGGGAATAATAGTGGGGGCCCCATAGGGAGTAGCCAGGTAAAGGGCCCCGTTTGTAAGGGAACTCGAGTGGGGGGCCTCACATGGGGAAAATTGCAGGCCCCAAAAATTTCCAACCATGACGGGGGCCCCACAACATTTTAGGGGCCTTGACTGGGGGCCCCCCCAACCTTTAGGGGGCCCTTTAATGGGGGCCCCCAAAAACCCTTTAGGGGGGGTTTTGGGGGGCCCCAACCTTCAGAGGGGTTAGGGGGGCCCCCAACCTTCAGAGGGGTTTGGGGCCCCACACCTTCAGAGGGTTATGGGGGCCCCACAACCTTAAGGGGGCTTATGGGGGCCACAAACCTCAGGGTTATGGGCCCCCCCCAACTTAGAGGGTTTTTGAGGGCCCCCCAACCTTCAGAGGGTTTTTTGGGGCCCCACAACTTCAGAGGTTTATGGGGGGGCCCCCCAAGCTTCAGGGGGCTTTTTGGGGGGGCCCCCCGACATTTAGGGGCTTTTGGGGGCCCCAAAAACCTACGGAGCTTATGGGGGGCCCCCAACCTACAGGGGTTATGGGGGGCCCCCCAACCTTCAAGGGTTTATGGGGGCCCCCAACCTTCAGAAAAGGGGTTTTGGGGGCCCCCCAAGTTCCCGGGGGTTATGGGGCCCCACGACATTTTGGAGGGTTTTGGGGGCCCCACAAACCACAGAGGGCTTGGGCCCCACAACCTCGGGGGGTTTTGGGGGCCCCACAACCCACAGGGCCTTATGGGAGCTCCCAAACTATAGTTCCTTATGGGGGGCCCAAAATACAGGGGGGCCCTTTTTGAGGGCCCCCCAAGTACAGGGGGCCCTTTTGGGGCCCCCCTATACAGGGGGTTATGGGGGCCCCACAGGAATCGCAAAGGGGGCCCGGGGACTGGGGCCCCTTGAAATGATCGTATGGGACATGCACCCCGATGGCCACTCCCCCTCAAAAGGGCCGGGGCCCCCACTCCACTCATTGCCCGGCCACTTCCCTTTCCGTGGGGCCCCCCTAAGCCCGTAATTGTGGGGCCCCCAAAGGCCCCCCGTAGCTTTGGGGCCCCCCCTAAGGCCCCCTTGATTTGTGGGGCCCCAAAGGCCATATTTTTGTGGGTTTTTTTTTTTTTTTTTTTTTTGTTTTCCCCCTTTTTGTGGGCCCCCATAAGGGCCCCTTTGTTTGTGGGGGCCCCCAAAAAACCCCTTAGGGGGCCCCCCAAAATGGGCCCCCCCCAAAAAACATTTAGGGCCTTGAAGGGGCCCCCCCAAACCTTCAGGGGGCCCCACAAATTAGGGGGCCCTTTAATGGGCCCCCACAAAATTTAAGGGGGCCCTTAATGGGCCCCCCCACAAAACAGGGGTTAATGGGGGCCCCCCAAACTACAGGGGGCCTTTTGGGGGGCCCCACAAATACAGGGGCCTTATGGGGGGGGCCCCCAGGCTGGTAAGTGCCCGGGGCGCAGAGGTGGATGCAGGGGGCCCCGGGGCAACTAAAGGGAAGAGGGGGATCCCGCTATTGAGGGGGAGGCCCGGGACGCGAGTCACGCTGCGCCCATCTCTTCATTTAAATTTACTTAACTTACTTCTTCTTCAGAGCGCAGAGTTCGGACGGGGACCCGGGGGCTATATGGTATCTCTACCATTTTAAAAAATCAAGGGGGAGTAAACCCCCGACGGCGGCGGGCCCCCCCTTTTTTTCACTTCTGGCCGGGGGCCCCAAAGGGGGTACGGTTGTACCCCCCCCCGTCGGCGGCCCTACTTCTTGCTCGTTTGGAATCAGCGCTGTAACTGTAAAATCTGTTGTGCCTCCTGAATAAAAAATAACTTTTCTTTATTTGCATGTGTTTTTTAACCCCCCCAAAAATTTTTTTTGGCTTTTGATTTTTTTCCCTGTAGTTTTTGTAGATTTTTTTCAAAAAAAAATGGGGGCAGATTTATCAAAAGTTTTAAATCTTGACTGTTAATTGGGACTAGAAACTTTCATTGTGCTACATGTATCAGAGCGTTCATAAATCTGGCGCAGGATAAAACTTTTTTTAACCTTTTTAGGTTGGCGTACTTTATTCAACTAACTGCACCAAAATTTTGCCGCATGCTAAGCCCCACCCCCATTCACAAGGCCGCACCTCTTTTACTAAGAACATGCCCCCTTTGGTGGGACATGGGCGAAGTGTCTAAAAACGCCAAAAAAAAAATCATAAATATTTAACGCATTTTTTTTTATACAAATTGGGCCCTTTTTTGGGACACGTTTAAAAAAAAATTTTTCTCAGTTTTTTTCATACAGTGATTTTTCTTATGTAGTCTTTGGAATATTTTTTGCAAAGAAAAGTGATTACTTTTTCATGCATTTTTCATGTAATTTTTGTAGTTTTTTTTTTTTTAGAAATAACTTTATTGATAAATGCATTTTTTAGGAATTTTTTGCAAAAAAATAATGGAGCAGATTTATCAATAGCTTTTAAACTCTTAGACTGTGTAAGGTTGGACTAGACAGACTTGCATTGTGCTACATGTATCAGAGCGTTCATAAATCTGGCGCAGGTTAAAACTTTTTTTAACCTTTTTTAAAATTGGGTTCTTTACCCCTAAGTGCCAAATTTTTTTTCCGCTTCAAGCACCCCCCTTCCCCAAGGGGCCCCACCCCTTTTTTCTAAAAAAATCCCCCTCTCCAGGGGGCATACAAAAGTTCCTAAAACACAACATAAATGTGGTGTAACGCATTATTTTTGATACAAACAGCCAGAATTCTGGCACAGTTGCCTTAAAAAAAAATTCCCAGTGTTTTTTTTCATACATTCATTTTTCTTATGTAGTATTTGCAATATTTTTTGCAAAGAAAAATGATTACTTTTTCATGCAATTTGTCGTGTAATTTTTGTAGCATTTTTTTAAAAATAACTTTATTGATAAATGCATTTTTGGCAAAAAATAATGGGGCAGATTTATCAATAGTGTCTAAAATCTTATACTGCGTAAAATTAGACTAGACAGACTTGCATTGTGCTACATGTATCAGAGCGTTCCTAAATCTGGTGCAGGTTAGAACTTTTTTCTAACCTTCTTTTAGTTGGCTTACTTCATGCCACTAACTGCGCCAAATTTTTGCCGCAGGCTGATACATGTATTGCAGTGTAAGTCTGTCTAGTCTAACTATACACAGTCTAAGAGTTTAGACACTATTGATAAATCTGCTCCATTATTTTTTTGCAAAAAATGCCTAAAAATGCATTTATCAATAAAGTTATTTTTAAAAAATGCAACAAAAATTACATGAAAAAATGCAGGAAAAAATTATCACTTTTCTTTGCAAAAATTATTCCAAAGACTACATAAGAAAAATGAATGTATGAAAAAACACTGGGACAAATTTTTTTAAGGCGGCTGTGCCAAAATTCTGGCTCAATTTGTCTCAAAAATAATTCATCACACCACATTTATGATGTGTTTTAGGCACTAATGTACCATGCCTCACAAAAGGGGGCATGCCCTTAGTAAAAGAGGCGTGGCCTTGTGAATGGGGGTAGGGCTTAGCATGCGGCAAAAATGTGGCGCAGTTAGCGGCATAAAGTAAGCCAACCTAAAAGAGGTGAGACAAAATGTTCTAACTTGCGCCAGACTTATGAACACTCTAAGCCCCACTCTCTTTCACAAGGCCACACCCCTTTACTAAGGACATGCCACCTGTTGTGGGACACAGCCCAGAAGTGTTTAGAAACACATCATAAATGTGGTGTAATGCATTATTTTTGGCACAAATTGAGCCAGAATTCTGGCACAGCGGCCTTAATAAATTGTTTTTTCATATATTCGTTTTTCTCATGTAGTTTTTGGCGTATTTTTTTGCAAATAAAAGTGATTCGTTTTACATGCATTTTGTCATGTCATTTTTGTAGCATTTTTTTTTAGAAATAACTATTGATAAATGCATTTTATTCAGTTTTAGTAGCTTTTTTTGCCAAAAAAAAAAAAAAAAGAACTGTGTATTGATAAAAGGTGTAGGTTGTGCTAAGGTTTCATCATCAATTGTTGTCCTAGAATTTAGGTAATACTGCATGTTGAGTGACCACGATATCTTCATACTATAGACATATCTCGGCACCATACAGGCGGCTTTGCGACCTGCTTCAGCTTCATATTATAATTGCTCCATTTTTTATACATATTATTGCAGTAATAGGGATGGACAGAGACCGCGCCGATGGACCACATTGTTCTGTTATATTTTGATTGCCTATGATCGAATAGGATCGTCTGTTTTCAATTCTCTTCCTCTAGGGAGATCAGGATTCGGATTTCCACATATTCTAAATCAAGGCATTCATTCTCGTTTCAATCATTTTTATGTTGCACAGAACTGCTAGACTCACAGGAAGCGATGCACTCAATTACCTCTCCCACTCACTGCTACCATCCCCTTATATTCATCCTAGGGTTGCCAGTAGCAGCTGATTGCAGATGTTGTCTTGACTATTTAAATGACCAAAAGTTACCACTTCGAAGTTACTATTAAGTCCAGGATATTATATTACCTCAGAGATGCCCTGTTTATGCCTAAGGTCCACCGGTAGCATTGATTATTGGGGTCCACTAATGGAGTTGTTTTCAGGGTCCGACAGTAGAGTTGATTCTTGAGGCCCACCAGTGGAAAGGATTCTAGGGGTTCACCAGTAGACTTTAATGGCCCACCAGTGGTGTTGATTCCTAGTCCAACCAAGTGAAAGTTGATTCATGGAGCCAACCCATAGGATTAATATCTTGGTTGCTCACCAGTACGGATTGATTATTTGGGGTCCCACTAATGGATTTTTTTATACAGGGTCCAACAGTAGAGTTATTCTGTGATGTCACATCTAGTGGTTGATGATTCTTAAGATCCCACCAGTGGAGTTATTACTCGGTAGGGGCCCTGCTATTGGTGTTTGCGATTCTTGGGGGAGAGCCCACCAGTTAGTGATTCTTGGAGGCCAATCAAGTGGAAGGTTGATATCCTTCTGGCACAGCTAGAAGTGTCAATGATGCAATGGTGTAGGGGTTTTCCTCTTCTCTGCCATTTTACACCACAGAGTCCTTTGGAATTTTAAACAACACACCCCATTACTCATGTACATAGTTTCTTCATGCAGGGGTGCCAATAAGACAGTACTTTTGTCCAAGGCCCTTAAATTCAAAAAGAGGTCCCACCCGATAACTTTTAAAAATAGGAGAACTAGTAATTGGGTGGGGGGCCCCCATCTGATTTGGCTGTATGGGGCCCTGAAACAAGAGATAACTGAAAAAAGCCTCGCTTCATGTGGAGCATGGCAAAAAATAAAAATAAAAAATGCATCAAACAAAATAAAATTGGGTGTACTGAAAAACACCTGCAAAAAAATGAATGCATGAAATGAAGAGAACACATAAAATTGCTCAAGTGAAAGCATTAAAAAAATGCAACTAAAAGCCATAGAGGTGACCCTGAATGAAACGTTGGGTGCCCAGACTCACTTGGTTCTAAATCGCTTTTGCTTAGTGTAGAAGGCGCTCGAATGTGTCGCATGTGGGTTCATAAATCTGCGTGTGGTAAGACTTGTATTGTCTGGGCTGGTGCAGAAGGTGCCAAGTTTGGGAGTACAACTGTTCATCTCCCACCTCTGTCCATAGTACAGGCTACGAGAGGTTTTAGCTCAGAGCAAGGTAGAGAACTGGCGCAGCCCCATCCGTAGAAGTTGCCCCAAGTGTTTTTTCTGTGATATACGCTCATATTACACCGTGTGAACAGAGCAACATTTAGACAGTAAATGAGTATTAAAAGGGTTGTACATCATTTGCATTTTTCACACTTTTTTAGTTCCCCTCGGGCACTTGAACCTGCAGTCAGTTGGTTGCTCTGGTCTATTAAATACTGCCAGTACAACGCTCTATCCCAGAGTTCCGCACTGCCAGTCCCCACGAGCCCCACCGAACAGTCATGTTGTTCAGTATCTTGCCCCAGAATGCACAGACTATAATGGATGATGCACCTGTGGTCAAGATCTCCCAACATGATGCACTGGACTATAATGAATATCACCTGTGTCAGGATCTCCCACAGAATGCACGACTATAATGGATAACACCTGTGTCATGATCTTCCACAGAATAGCACTGACTATAAGAGATCACCTGCTGTCCCAGGAGTCTCCCACAAATGCACTGCTATAATGATACACCTGTGTCAGGATCTGCCATATGAGAACAGAATGCACTGACTATAATGATATCACCCATTGTCAGGATCTCCACAGAATGCACCGAATCCATAATGATATCACCTTGAGTGTTCAGGATCTCCCACAGAATGTCACAGACTATAATGATGATCACTATTGAGTGGTCCGTATCTCCCACGAGACATGCACGCGACCAGGGCCTATGATAATCACCTTCAGGGGATCTCCCCAAAAATGCACCGACTATATGATATCACCTGTGTCAGGAACTCCCACAGAATGCACTGACTATAATAGATATCGACCTGTCAGGATCGTCCCACAGATGCACTCGACTTATAATGATATCACCATGTGTCAGGATCTCCCCACATGAGCACTGAGACGTATAATGATACAGCTATTGCTCAGAACTCGCCACAGAATGCACTGACTATAAATGATATCACCATGTGTCATGATCTCCCACAGAATGCAACCGACTAATAATGATATCACCTGGTCAGGAACTCCCACGAATGCGCGTGCGACTATAATGATATCACCTGTGTCAGGATCTCCACAGTCAGAATGTCACTGACTATAAGGATAACACCTTGTCAGGACATCTCCACAGAGCACTGTACAATAATTAGCATATCACCTGTGTCAGGATCTCCCACATAATGCAACTGACTATAATGATATCACCAGTTACAGGACTCCCAAAGAGTAAATGAGCAGCTTGACTAAAATGGATATCACCTGTGTCAGAAATCTTCCCACAGAATCACGACTATAATGAATCACCATGTTCAGGATTCTCCCACAGAATGCACACTGACTCAATAATGCATAGCACCTGTGCAGGATCTCCACTAGAATGCACTGACTAATACTAGATATCACCTGTGTTCTAGGATCTCTACACAGAATCATGGACTATAATATATCACCTGTGTCAGGTATCTTCCCACAGAATGCAAAACCTACTAATAAAGCGAGATATCACCTGTGTCAGGATCTCTCACAGAAAGTGCTACTGGACTATACACAATGATATCAACCTGTGTCAGGATCTCCAACAGAATAGCACTGACTATAAATGATGATTCACCTGTGACAGTGTGAACTCCCACAGAATGCAAACGGACTAGAAATGGCGTATCACCGTTTCAGGATCTCCCACAGAATGCACTGACTTAGAATGATATCACCTGTGTCAAGGATCTCCCACAGAATGGTTCACTGACTATAATGATATCACTGTGTCATGATCTCCCTGACAGAATGCACTGAACTATAAGATATCACCTGTTCAGGACTCTCACGAATGCACTGCCCATAATGATAATCACCAGAGTCGGATCTCCCACGAAAAGAATGAAATCACTGACTAATAAAGATATCACCTGTGTCAGAAATCACCACACAGATGCACTGACTATAAGATATCCACCTGTGTCAAGGGATCTCCCACAGATGCCCTGACTTAAAAAATGATATCACCTGTGTCCTGGATCTGCCACAGAATGCACTGACTAGAATGATATCAGCCTGTGTCAGGATCTCCCACCAGAATGCACCGACTATAAATGATATTCACCTTGTACAAGGATCCTCCCACAAAGGCGCACCGACTATATATGATAATCACCTGTGTCCATGGATCTACCCACAGAATGCACTGACTATAATGATATACAACCTGTAGTCAGGATCTCCCACAGAAAGCACTGACTATAAATGTATAGCACCTGAGTCCGATCTCCCACGAAAGGCACCAGACTATAATCGATAGCACCTGTGGCAGGATCGTTCCCCCACAGAATGCACGTGACTATAATTGAATATCCACCTGATGTCCTGACATCTCTCAGCAGAATGCACGACTATAATGATATCACCTTGTGTCCTGGGATCTCCCACACGGATAACAGTGCACCTGACTATAATGAAATCACCTGTGTTCATGATCTCCCCCTACAGAATGCAACTGTCTATAAATGATAGCACCTGGTTTCAGGATCTCCACGACAGAATAGCACTGACTATAATGAAAATCACCTGTTGTCAGGAATCTCACCACCAGAAATAGCACTGACTAAAATGATATCACACAATGTGTTCTGATCTTCCCACATGAACATGTGCACTCGACACAAATGATATCACCGTGTCAGGATCTGCCACAGAATGCACTGACTATAATGATATCACCTGATGTCAGGATCTCCCACAGAATGCACTGAACTATAATGATATCGAACCAGTGTCAGACTCCCACAGAATGCACTGACTGATAATGATATCACCTGGTCCAGGATCTTATCCACAGATGCTCTGACATATGATTATCCCTGTGTCAGGATCTCCCACAGAATGCACTACTATAATGATATCACCTGTGTCAGGAACTTCCACAGAATAGTTCATCTGACTATAATGATATCACCTGTGTGAGGATCTCCACTAGAATCTACTGACTAAATGATATCGACCTGTGTCAGGAATCGCCCACAGAATGCACTACTAATAATGTATATCACCTGGGTCCAGAGATCTCCCCACAGAATGAGCACTTAGACTATAATGATATCACCTGTGCTCTAGGATCTCCCATAGTTATGCACTAGACGATAATGATATCACCTGTGTCAGGATCTCGCACAAATGCAACTGACTATAATGATACTCACCTGTGTCAGGAGCTCCCACAGAAGGCACTGACAAGTAATATCATATCTCCTGTGTCAGGAGCTCCCACAGAATGCAGCTGAACATTAATGAGTATCACCTGGATGTCATGATCTCACCACAGGATGCACTGACTATAGTTATGTCACCTGTGTCAGAGGATCTCCCACATAATGCACTGACTTATAATGAATCAATCTTTCCAGAGATCTCCCACAGAATGCACTGACTATAATGGATATCACCTGTGTCAGTATCTCCCACAGATAGCAACTGACTATAATTGATATTCACCTGAGTGTCAGGGATCTCCCACAGAGATCAACTGACTATAATGAATATCACCTTGTCAGGATCGCCCCACAGAAATGCAACTGACTATAATGAATCCTCACCTATGTGTCAGGATCTACACCACAAATGCACTGTCTTAAATTGATGATCACCTGTTTCAGATCTCCACAGAATGACTGACTAGAATATTATCACTGTGTCAGATCACCCACAAGAATGCACTGAACTATAATGATATCACCTGTCGTCAGGCTATCTCCACAGATCCACATGACTTTATTGATGGTCACACTAGTGTCAGGATCTCCCACACAAGACACTGACTAACTAATGATATAACCTGTGGTCAGCTGATCTCCCACAGAATGGACACAGACCATAAGATATCACCTGCTGATACAGGATCTCCCACTGAATGCACTGACATAATTATATCCCCTTGTGGCCAGATTCTCCCACAGAACTGCACTGACTATATATGAGATCACCTGTGTTCAGGAATCACCCAACAATATGCCTTCTACGACTATAATGATATCACCTGTTCAGGATCTCCTCAGCAGAATGCTCACTGACTATTAATAGATATCACCTAGTGACGCAGGATCATCCCACCAGAATCGACACTTGACATATAAATGATATACCTTGTCAAGGATCTCCCACAGAATGCACTGACATTAATGATATCACCCTTGTCAGGATCTGCCCACAGAATCACCGACTATAAATGAGATATCACCAGTGCAGAATGCACTGACTATAATGATATCAACCTTGTTCAATACTGTAGGCGAAAGCCCAGGAAACCTTGACCATTTGGTGCGTGGGCCGGTGAGGACTGAGTGAGAACACTGCTCCTATTTCAGTAACAGAGTGTGAATAGAGCACAAACAGTGACAGACAGCCAGGACCTTTATGGCAACCAAAGGTGTTGTTCCAGAAACTATTTGGTGTCTTCTAGATTCTTAATCCAAGCAATTGATTTAGATGAATGGAATGATGCATTTAGTCCCAAATACAAGCGTTATTCGACCCTTATGTTCCCCCGCAAAAAATAAACATTCCACTGAAAGTCAAACCCATGGTGCATTTTATATGAATTCCGAAGTTTTGGTTCTGCGTTATGCTTGAGGACGTTGTAACTGAAATCATTACAGTAGTATTAATACAGGTGATAATTCTGTACGTTCATGGGAAAAATAAGAATCCCCTAAAAATAGTCTTAGCTCGTCTTTAAGGAAGCAAAAATTAATATAAGTTAATATTATAAACTTTTTCGGGGAGAAAACGGGGTATTCATAATCCTTGCGGATTTAAAGTAAACTTTCTATATATCAATAGGGTCTCTCCGCCATTTAAGTTTCTTCTGCTCCGAATAAGCATGGGGAGCTACATTGATCGCGTCTGAAGTGGTTTGATGCGCCACGTCAACCACAAAATTTTGAGAGACTAGAGCTACCATCTATAGATGAGCTACAATTAGTCAATTGATAGAGATGAGACCCGGGAGCCATAGGACCACCGATTGTCCAGCAATTAATAAAATTACACTCAGTCAAAATGCACCGGACTAATTTAAATAGAGGATTATCACAGGTTTTACACGAAGACAATAGTAATGGTTAGCAATATAAGATATCACAATTGCAATTCAAATCACATTACTTTTAAAGGGTCGGTATCTCACTACAGGAGAACGCTTGCTTATTTATGTTAGATAATCTTGCAAGAACAAACAATACACGTTTTGTAAAAAGCGTCCATTAACAGTGTCCACCTATTCCTAGATATCCCCATCTTGAGTATGGGCTGCATCCGCTCCTAGTGACACTTAAGCTACAAGAACCTGTTTGATCTATCCTGATAGTGCTGCCAAAAACTGGGTTTGCTATAGCTACAGACCTTATGATCTCTCCCTGATCCGCGACTGCCAGCACTAGGTCGCTATAATGCTTACAGACCTTCTCAAATTCTCTCCTGAATAGGCTGCCAGCAGCTGGTTTGAGCTATAGCTAGAGTGCGTGTTATTTGGAAGAACAGAACGCTGTTCAATCTCTCTGATAGGCATGCCAGCACTGTTGCATGTTACAGACCTGTTCAATGGCTCTTCATTTATTTCCGCTCCACCTTCAAGAGTATCATAACTATTCTATTAAGATTTTTCCCTATGCTACAAACAACATGAGGAGGATTTTTAATTTTGCAGCGAACAAGAATGCACTTTCATATGGCGTCATTAACTATACTATAGATATACTGGGAAACAATTGAAAATCCTTGGGCCGCTAGCGTGTTGGGCGATGGCCCAACATCAGGCATCTTTCACTAGATCGGCGTTTCCATCAGATGATAAATAGGTCACAGATTTAGCCATGTGGGAGTTCAAAGGGGAAGTAGAGGTGGAGACAATACAGAGGCAGGAGAGTGGAGCATATACAGGGCAGGAGATGGAGAGACATAATAAAGAGGGGGCAGGAGAGTTGCGGAGGCAAATACAAGAGGGGCGAGATGAGTTGGAGATCCATACAGGAGGGGCAGGAGAGTTGGAGACAAATACAAGGGTGGCAGGAAGAGTTGTGGAGGCGCATATACAGGAGGGCAGGAATTGGAGTAAGCATATACCAGAGGGGGCAGGAGAGTTTTGGAAGGTACATATACATGAGGGGCAGGAAGAGTTGGAGGACATAAAGCATCAGGAGGCAGGATTAAGTTTTGAGACAATACTAAAGAGTGGGGTGCAGGAGAGGTGGTAGGGTATATACATTATGGGCAGGAGAGTTGGAGCATAAACAGAGTGGCATGAAGAAGTTTAGGGAGGGGCATATAGCAGATGGCGCAGGATAGTTGGTGAAGGCATATACTATACAGTGGCAGGAGAGATTGAGGGCATATACAGAGGGGCAGGAGAGTTGGAGGGCATAATACAACGGCAGGAGAGTTGGTAGGGCATATACAGAGGGCAGGAGATTGAGGACATACAACCATGGGTCGGGGAGATAGATGGAGTGACATATACAGAGGGGCAGAGAGAGATGTGAGGGCATATACACGAGGTAGGAGAGTTGTAGGGCATATACAGAGGACAGAGAGAGTTTAGATGACATATACAAAAGGGGGCAGAAGATGAGTGCATATACAGAAGGGATGCAGAGAGAGTTTTATAGTTATACAGAAAAGGGCAAGAGTTGGCGAGGGTGTCTATACAGAGTGGGCTCAGAGAGTTGGCGAGGCTACATAGGTACATAGGTGCAGGAGGAGTTGGCGAGGACATTTACAAGGCCAGGATGAGTTTGAGGACATATACAAGGGGCAGGAAAGTTGTGGAGGAGCATAAACTGATGGTGGGCAGGAAGGTTGGGATGGCATATACAGAGGGCAGTAGAGATATGGAGGGTATATACAGTAGGGCAGGTAGATTTGTGAAGAGATCAATATACATAAGCAGGGGCAGATGATGTTGGAGACATATAACAGACGGTGCAGCGAGAAGTTGAGGCAGTATAGCAGATTGGGTCAGTTAGAAGTTGTATAAGGTAAATATACAAGGGGCAGGAAGTTGGAGAGTCAATACAGAGTCGCAATGAGAGTGTGAGGATGCATATACATAGGGCAGAGAGTTTGTGAGAGCCATATACAGAGGTGCAGGAGCGAGTGAGGGCATAAACAGGAGATGGCCGGAGATTCTTGGGCAGGGCAATATCCAGAAGGGGCAGGCGAAGTTGAGATATAGTATATACAAGAGGGGCGAGAGTTGGAAGGGGATATGACAGAGGGAGGCGGAGAGATTGTATAGCTATATACAGAGGGCATGAAGAGTGGAGGCCGAAATACCGAGGAGGGCAGTGAGAGTAAAGGACAATACAAGGCAGGAGAGTTGTAGGACATATATCGAGAAGTGGGCAGGAGAGGTTTGGAGAGGACATATACCAGGAGGGTCAAGTGAGAGTGGGAGGCATATTACAGAGGGGCAGAGAGTTGGACATAACATGCTACAGAGGGGGCAGGGGGTTGTGGATGACGCTGATACAGAGTGGTCATGATGAGTTGTGAGGTACATAAACAAGGGCAGAGAGTGGAGGGGATATACAGTAGGGCAGGAAGTTGGAGGGATATATCAGAGGGCAGGGATAGTTTGGAGGGACATATACCAGAGTGGGCAACGGAGAGTCTTGGAGAGGCATATATAGGGGGGCCGGAGAGTTGAGGAACAATAACCAGAGGGGCAGGAAGTTGGAGACCACTTATACAAGGGCAGGAAGATTGGAGTGACATATACAGCACGCAGAGAGTCGGAGGACATAATACAGAGCAAGGAGAGAAGTAGGACATAGACAGAGGGGCAGGAGAGCTGAGACATAAACAGAGGGGCGAGGATAGCATTGGCATGGTATAGTACAAGGGGCAGGGAGATTATGTGAGGCCTATTACAGAGGGCAGGAGAGTGGAGAGCATATACAGAGGTCAGGAATTGGAGTGACATTATACAAGTGGCAGGGAGAGTTGGAGACATAAAAGGTGGCAGGAGAGCGGTGTGGAGGGATATACAAGATTGGGCATGAGAGTTGGAAGGGCTATACATAGGGGTGCAGAGAGTTATGGACGGGCATATACAGAGGGTCAGGAGATGTTTGGAGGGCATATACACATAGAGGCAAGGAGAGTGGAGGCGCATAAACAGAGGCGCGAGATTTGAGCGACATAAGCAGAGGGCAGGAGAGATGGGGGGGCATAAACAAGGGGGCAGGAAGTTTGGGCATAAAAACAGGGGGGCGGGAGAGTTTATGGAAATACAGAAGGGGGCAGGGAGTTTGGAGGGCATAAAACAAAAGGGGCCCGGGAACGTTGAAGGAAATATACAAAAAGGGGCAAGGAAAATTTGGAGGGGTTTAACAGTTGGGCAGAGAGTTGGAGAAGAAATCAAAAGGGGGGGCAGGGGGTTTGGGGGAATCAAACAGAGGGGAAAAGGAAGATGGGGGGCATTATAACCAAGGGGAAAGGAGTTTTTGGAGGGCAAAAATACAGGGGGGCAGGAGAGAATTTGGGAGGGCAAAAAATCCCAAAAAGGGGCGGAAAATTGGAGGGATTTTACAGAGGGGCAGGAGGGGGTTTGGGAGACATTCCCAGAGGGGCCGGGAGATTTTGAGGGGGCAAAATCCCGGGGGGCGGGAGATTTTGGAGGCAAAAAAACAGGGGCGCGGGGATTTTTTAATTTAATTTAATACAGAGGGGCAAAAATTTGGGAGGGAAATAACAGAGGGGCAGGAATTTGAGGAGATCATATCCAGAGGGGCAGGAGCGTTGGAGGAAAATAACAAGGGGCGGGAGAGTTTGGGGGCATATACAGAGGGCAGAGATTTGGGAAGGGATAAACAAAAGGGCGGGGAAAAGTTGGGGGGATATACAGAGGGGGCAGGAGGTTTTGGGAGGATTTTTACAGGAGGGGGCAGGGGGATTGGAGGTCAATCTAAGGGGGCAGGAAGGGTTGGGGGAAACATATCCGAGGAGGGCAGGGGGTTTGGGAGGGGACAAATACAGGGGGGCAGGGGGATTTTGGAAAGGGAAATAAACAGAGGGGGCAGGAGAGTTGGTAACAAAACCAAGGGGCGGGAGGTTGGGGGGCATAAAACAGAGGGGAAAGGAGAGGGGGAAAACATATCCCAAGAGGCAGGAAAGGGGAAGGTTTATATAAACGAGGGGAAAAGGATTTTTTTAAAGGGGCATATACAAGGGGGAAAATGAGTTGGGGGAATATGGGGGAAGGGGGGGCCGGGGAAGGTTTTGGGGGAAAATAAAAGGGGCAAGGGGAGGGGAGGAAATATACAGAGGGGAAAGGGAAGAGTTGGGAAATATACAAAAAGGGGCGGGGGAAGTTGGGGGGCAAAACCCAGGGGGGCAGAGAGTTGGGGGCCCCATAAAAAGAGGGGCAGGAGAGTTGGAGCATAAAACAAGGGGAAAGAGATTTGGGAAAATGGACATATAAAAGGGGGGGGCAGGGGGATTTGGAGGCCCCAAACCCAACAAAATTTAACCTTTGAGGGGCAGGAGAGTTGGAAACAAAATCCAAGGGGAAGGCTGGGGGGCAAAAACAGAAGGGGGCCCAGGAGATTGGGGGACATATACAAGGGGGCAGGAGAGGGGGGAGGGAAATACAGGGGAGGGGCATAGGGGGGATTTTGGGGGAAGGGACCTTTATACAGAGGGGCAGGAGGGGTTTTGGGGGGAAAATATCCCAGGGGGGGGCAGGGGGGTTTGGGGGAAACAAAAAAGGGGCAGGGAGGGGTTAGGAACATATACAGGGGGTGAAAGGAGAGTTGGAAAACATATCCCAGAGGGCGGGAAAAAGTTTGGGAAGACAAAACAGGGGGGAAAGGGAAAAATTTGGGGAGACAAAACGGGGGGCCGGGAGTTTGAGGGGCCTTTAAACAAGGGGCAGGAAGATGGATAACAAATACGGGAGGGGGCCAGGAGAGTGGAGGGGCAAAACCCAGGGGGGCCCAAGGGGAAAGTTGGGGGCAAAAAAATAACAGGGGGGCAGGAATTTTTGGGGGGGAAAACATAGGGGGCAGGAAAGTTGGGGGACTATACAGGGGGCCCGGGAGAGTTGGGGGGCCTTTTAATCAGGGGGGAAAGGAGTTGGAGGGAAATCCCAGAGGGCAGGAGGGGTTGGGAGGCCCATAAACAGGGGGGCAGGAGATTTTGAGAAAATAAAAGAGGGAAAAGGGGAGGTTTTTGGAGGGGTATACAAAAAAAAAAAAGATAAATTTGGAAATACAAAAAAAAAAAAAGGACATTAAACGAAGGGAATCTTAAACCAGGGGGGCAGGGGAGAGGGGAAATACCGAATGGGGGCTTGGGGGGGTTGAGGGCAATACAGAGGAGGCGGGGAGATTTGGAGGGCATAAACAGGGGGCAGGAGAGTTATAACAAATACAGAGGGGAAAGGAAGATTTGGGAAAGGCATAAACAAAACGGGAAAGGAGAGGGGGGGCAAAATACAGGGGGCAGGGAGAGTTGGGGGGAATATACAGGAGGGCAGGAGGGGTTAAAGGGGAATAAAAAAGGGGGGAAAGGAAAGAGTTAGGAAAAAATAAAAGGGGGCAGGAAAATTTTGGGAGATCAATATACAAGGGGCTAAAATTTGGGGGGCCCAAAAAACAGGGGGGCGGGAAGAGTTTGGGCATATACAGGGGGGCCCAGGGGGATTTGGGGGGAAAATACAAGGGGTAAAGGAGATTGGGGGGACTAACAGAGGGGGAAAGGAGATTGGAGGCATATACAGAGGGGGGCGGGGAGAGAGGAAAACATATACAGAGGGGCAGGAGAGAGATGGAGGGCATATACAGAGGTCAGGAGAGTTGGAGGGCATATACAGAGGGGCAGGAGAGTTTTATGGTATATACAGAGGGGCAGGAGAGTTGGAGGGCATATACAGAGGGGCAGGAGAGTTGGAGGGCATATACAGAGGGGCAGGAGAGTTGGAGGGCATATACAGAGGGGCAGGAGAGTTGGAGGGCATATACAGAGGGACAGGAGAGTTGGAGGGCATATACAGAGGGGCAGGAGCGTTGGAGGACATATACAGAGGGACAGGAGGGTTGGAGGGCATATACAGAGGGGCAGGAGAGTTGGAGGGCATATACAGAGGGGCAGGAGAGTTGGAGGGCATATACAGAGGGGCAGGAGAGTTGGAGGTCATTC
>JAODAL010048963.1:0-28554 GCA_025379985.1 Phyllomedusa bahiana | reverse complement strand
TTTGCATGTTCTGAGGCAAATCCATAAGTAAAATAGAAGTCTGGTGGAGCATTTAAATAATTGAGTTTATTCCAAAAGTTCCATATAAAACATAATGCCAACAGAAGACACACACCCGTGGACTGGAAACAAACCACTTACATGTTTTGAGCTCCTATGGTGCTCTTAGTCAAAGCGTCAATGCTTCATCATGGGCGTACATAAAAATGCTATGATTTGTAAGTTAGTATTGATTGAACATCCACAGCAATTGCTGGGGCAAGATGGCAATGATTTGCTTCCTGGCATTTTGTAGGAACTGGCAACGGTCCATCACAGTAGCCATCACTGCTATGACATGAAAACATGTTAAAATAAAACAGTTAATGTATAGCATTCAAAAGCAATTAACTTCTCACTGCATGGAGGGAAGGGCTTAAAAGGGTTGTCTCACCACACTATTTCATAGAGCCAAAAGTGTCTTTCATTCATGCATCCTATTTCTTTCTGGTTAGCCGTGGGTGGTTCTAAGGCAGTGATTAGTGTATAAACTCTATATTTAAAGGTCTACTAATTACTCAGACTTGAGAGCAGGAGATGTTTATTTAAAGTCCAGCGAACCTTCAGAGCTAAAGTAAACAAAAGTATTTAGTCTTCTTTGTTTTTTAGCTCAGATAACACTGAAGCTCTCAAGTTGCCAGCAGTCCTGTGTGTGGACCTATGTGATGATGTCATTCCTGATTTAAGATAAGACAAACATCAGGGGAGAGCAGGGGAGAGTTGATTGGTAACCTAGAGAAACCTGAGTGCACTCAGAGCTGATAAAATCACTTTTATCTCCTCAACAAAGAAAAATAAACAAAGCAATATCTTTAGAAAACATCTTCATTTAGTGTTCCCTACAGTACATGTTGAAATCTAATCTTTGTAGTGAGTCAATGCCTTTAATAAAATAGGGTATATTTGTGTCTAGGGGTCTAAAGACAGAGCTACTTAGACACAAACTCATATTTAGCCAAATGTATTGCTTTTATATGTTTCATTTTATTATGCAGATCAATACATTTGAACTGTATTAATATCGAGCACTGGTTTGCTTGATAAAACACTTTTAGATTTTCACATCTGTTTTATGCTTTCAGTTAATGTTTGTTCCATTAATTTTTCCAGACATCTTTGCAATGATGAATATAACCAACATTCTTGACTGTAAATGTTACCATGGCATTGGGATTTCTATGTTTCTGGCTGCATATATAAATGGCAATGAAAGCACTGCTTAGCTCCAAAACCATTACCATTATTCCCCTTATTAAATCGGTGGAAATTTGATGAAAGAAATCTCACTAAAATTTGAACATAACTACTTCAAATAACGTTTTGCGATTTAGAATTTTCCCTACTGATTTAAAATAGACAATAGACAAACAATAAAAGTAATACTGAGGTGAAATGGTTAGATTCACTAAAAGGCTTTGCAAAGAAGATTGCTCAATGTATATTTTGTTAAGGAAATAAGTGTATTAAATTGAATATTTTGTTTAAGGGAATTGGAAAACTTTTCACTGTTCTTGAAAAACATGGAGCTTAGAGACTTTATGATGCAAAAGCGAATGGAATGAAAAGTGTTACAATAACAAAGCAACTTTAATTATTAAGTAGTTTTTAATATGAAAATTATTTAATCTGTAGTTTCATAAAGAACATACAGGAGACAAAAATATATTGGGGCTTTGGCTGCCATTTTGGTGGAGAGGGATTTTGGGTATTGGAGGCATTTAACATTTCACATACAACCAGTCTACAGATTTCAATGAATTTCTAAGGCTCTCTAATGGAATCACAAGCTTGTTTATACATGAAAGATAAATATTTTAAATATTTTTATGAAGTACTAACATACCCTGTAAGGTCTGAATATGCAAATTGGACTTTCTATGGAAAGTATTGCCTCGTACTTTGGCGCCTCCAATCTCCCATTATCTGGGGGTGGTATTCCCAACAGAAGTATTTTCTCCTGCATCACTACACCAGTGAAATGAACTGTGTACCTCTCTCAGTTTTCTACATTCTCTGGATCCCAAATCTATAGAAAACCAGAATATATTCATACCTGCTCACTGCCGCAAGTTGACTGTAATAAACCTGCAATATGCATGGCTATGCCTGGATTATGGCAGTTGCTTAGTACAAATTCTGGGGTAGGCCACCCACCATGCAGACCCCACATCACACATTACTACCTTAAGCACTACAAATGCATGGGCCTGTGTGCTGCTTGGGCCACTATAGAATACAAGGCTTTAAGCCAGGGCTACCATCAGAAATGTCAGGGCCCCATACAGCTGAAGTGTCTGGACCCCTCTCCCCCTTGGTAACCTCAAGGCCCCACCCCTCCCTACTTGCCGCTCCACTCCCCTCCTCTCCCCAGAAAATGAAAAATAATTTCTGGGTTGACAAAGAAAAGAAAATGCAATTGCGCCATTGTTTATCGATTTAGTTCCTGAATTCTACAATGTACAGTTTATTTATATTGTGCAGGTCAGTACCTATGCAAAGGCCAGAAAATACCAGCACATGATCACCACATGTCACCACTATAATACTACTGATCAAACCAATATACCCAGAACAATATTGCCGAACAAATACCAAATAATACCGCCACATATCACTAATATATGGTGACTAATACCACTATAATGTTACTGAACAAACCAGTATACCCAGAGCAATATAACCAAATAACAATATACAAGGACCAAATAAAACCGCCACATCATGACCACTATAATTTTAATCTGATGCTTTCCAAAATTAGGCGCATTATAAAGCCCCTGCGACATTTTGTAATGCTCCGAAGATCGAGGGGTATGATGGAGGCGTGTCGCACTACAATCATATGATTCTACACATTTATGACTGTAGAATGGCAAATCCAGGCGTATTACTGCTGGAACAGGTAGACCAAGTTAATAGTGTTCTATCTGAGCCTGAATTGTCGCTAAAGCACTAAATCTATGACCCACAGTAGAACAGATTCATAGATTCAGGCGCATTCTACACTACTAATGCGTGCAAAAAAATGGCATCTGTTAGCCAAGATACATACATGTCACCCCATGCCTCCTGTTGTACAGACTTCCTAACAATTATCTGGCTTATTTATTTTACACATTTACTCTTAGCCAAACAAATAATATCACATACATATAGCTTATGACATTCAGACCAGAAATGAATCCTCAAAAACACTGAAGAAAAATAGGATGAAGTATACAGGAAGAATCAAAGGTCTTACCACAGATTTGCACATTCCCCTAACATACAGCCTCCACTCCTGGTCCAAAACATTCATCTCTCATACTGTCCTCTCATCTCCTAGGATGGTGCTTGACATTAGTTGCATTACCATGCTGGCTGATATGTTATCCCTCTTTGTTTAGGCTTTACACAGGTCAAGGGTGTTACTAGAAATCATAATGCCAGATAGCAAAATAAGAAGGGCCCCAAACACCTGATGACAGGAAACTGAAATAGAAGCATAAAAAACAATAATTAATTGTATTAATAATACTGGTGTACTTCACAAAATAGATGGCATCACGAGGAAAGAAGACTATGTTGCAATACTGAAGCAACATCTCAAGACATCAACCAGGAAGTTAAAGCTTGGCCAGAAATGGGTCTTCCAAATGGACAATGACTTGAAGCATACTGCCAAACTGGTTACAAAGTGGTTTAAGGATGACCAAGTCAATGTTTTGGAATGGCCGTCACAAAGCCATGATTTCAATCCTATTGCAAATTATAGGCAAAGCTGAAAAGGCAGGTGAGAGCAAGGCGACCTACAAACATGGCTCAGTTACATCAGTTCTGTCAGGAGGAATAGGCTACAATTCCTATGAACTACTGTGAGAAGCTTGTGGAAGGATATCCAAAACATTTGACCCAAGTCTTACAGTTTAAGGGCAATGCTACCAAATGCTAATGAAATATATGTAAACTTAAAAAATTCTCTCTCACTACTCTGGCATTTGGCAAATATAAATAATTTTGGTAATCCTAATTGAGCTAAAACAGGTAAGGTTTATTCTGATTTCATGTCAAATAGTGAGAAAAACATGCATATGTATCTTTAGTGTATGTAAACTTCTGATTTCAACTGTAGGTCATTCACATACTTTTAACAAACATAAAGATATACTTGACCACAGTTAGGGAAGGATAATTCTTGATCCCAGACCACTAAAGAAGGACAGTACCTGGGACACAGCATCACTAGAAGTGGAGAATCACAGAAATAAATATTCTCACTAACCAGCTTTCTTTGTGTGCTGTTCCTAGTTCATCTGTAGCTGTGGTCCATTTTTACTGTCTGGGTTACTATTGGAATCCTGATGAACCTCTACTGTAGAAAACTGTTGTTGCAAAACTTTAAGTGGACTCTCAAAGCTCATAGTCCAATCTTAAATTACCTGTGGGATTAAAATGATTGATAAGGAAAAAATGTCCCCCTTCGGCAAAAGAAAAATGTAAAAGCTGGAATCCCACCCGGACAGGGAGAGGCAGAAGATACACCCATTGGTGTTGGCTTAATAAAGTCTCCCCGGGCGTGACTCTCAGGATGCTCTTATAATTGACAAAGACCTAGGTGTAGTGCTAAGAGATTTATTGACCATCCGGAATCCATATTGACAGTATCTCTTTAAGAATAATAAATCTTAATAGCTAGTCTTTAAGCTGTAAATTTCCTGACTCCCGGTAAATATTAGTGAGAAACAGTGCATATTGACACAAAGGTCTGTTATCAGGGTCTCTCATATGACTCTGTCATGGAAGCGCTTTACTGAGTCTGTGCTGGTATAAACAACTACTACCCAGCAATGTTTATGAAGAAATAATCGGAACGCAGGTGTTCATGGCTTGGGAATGACCAAGTTATGGATTTTTCCAGTGCCAGGTTAACCTCTTAAGAACTGGCCATTCGAAGGAGGGAGGCCTTATACTGGAAAAGTACTGATCTGTCAGCTTGCGTAACACTTGGCTACGCAGGCATTTGTTTCAAGTAAGATATAAGCTGAGAAAGTTTGCTGCGAAGTTAGAAGTAGCTTGACCTGTGGGCTATAGAGAGACGCCTCGCCACCACAGGGATATATTCCAGGAAAATCTCTCTATGTCCGCTGGCCCGTTTTTACCAGCTGATGCCGATAGATGATGCTTATAAGATTCCTGATGAAGCTTTGACCCATATACAGGTATGATGTAAGTATTTGTAACCAATACTTTGCTGTTATAATCTATATTATGCAAAAGTATATACAATATCACACTATCTTCTTGTAGTTTTATGTAATCACTAAATTCTTCATATAATAAAGTAAATAAAGCATCGGATGTTGCCTTCTTTAAAGCCATATCCGACCCCGCAAATAGTTGGCAAAACACTAGGTTACACCTTTACATACTAAACCAATGAAATATTAGAAATGATAATTAGTTGAATCATAGAGACAAAACATTGATTTTCAATCAGATTAAACTTTGGCAAAACTTACTTGGTATAAGAATATTTTTTATATAAAGCATATCACATGATTCTAAGCTAAGCGCTTTAAAAAATTAACTTTGTCTCTACTTTCGTGTGGTTACAGCAGTGTCAAATGTCCTAGACTAAGATTTCTAAATACACATTAGGTTAAGGAACTGAATATAGACTATTTTATAATTAATTTCATAATCACTGAACAAAATATATTTTCTCTATATCAAAGGTCTTTTAAAAAACCTACCTAAGAATACCTAAGATAAATGTTACTTTTTGAATACAAAATGGTTGCATGTTGAGCAAAATTTATGTTTAAATAATGGCACCTTAGTTTATTTCTTCCACACTGACAATGGTGAAAAGTACAGTCATTTGTAGTCTGCCTATTCTGTCTATACTGATTTCTTTACCTGAGGATCTCTACTAAATAAGCTTACAGAGAATAACTATGTCCCACCAACTTGAGATAAGAGTTTCAGAAAGTATCTGCTGATAGAAAGCTGCATGGCTACAACAGGAACCAGCCAGGGAGCTCATCAATTAAATAATAGAATTAAGACGGAAAAAAATCCAGCATAAACCATAGTGTAAACCAACTAGTTTTTTACAGCCAGAGGAACGCAAGAAGCCCAGACAATCTTTCCTGCCACTGAAGCCCAAAATGAAGTAAATAGATGGCATAACTCAAGTGGATAGTGGTAGGCATATGACTGTGGAAGTTTTTTGACAAAAATATGGTAATTCATTGGAGATCTTTGTGTCTCCAGCACAGTGAGTTTAGTGAATAAGTGCCTTGACATTACCCCATAGAAACCCAAATGGATTAACTCACGTGAACATGGTGGCCCTTTGATTGGATCCATGCAACCAATCGACTTTTCATTAAACTGAACATCAATAATGTCTGTAATAAGGTGGCACACCATCTTGTTAGAAAATATCAGGAAAAAGTTTCATCCTCTGAAAATAAGGGAAACGTGTATTCAACTAACAACTATGACTAAAGGCTTTCTCCTAATTTTCTGTAAAGGTTCCACAATTTGAGCACCCCATTCACCATGCACTACTATGACATTAGGTGAATCAGTGGTGTTAGATGGATCAGTACAAAAGGATTTGTGCAAAAACAATATGGGTGATTCTGTTTGCTGACCTTACCGTTCACAAAGAAATTTGTTTGTCACTGAACAGCACCTACCACAATAGTAAATCTAAAGTTTCTGTGTCATTCATTCTGCAATGTCTATAGTCGTCCTGAGTCACGTGTTGAAGCATCTGGAATTTGTAAAGGTGCCATTTATGGGCAGTCAAAAACCACTATATTGAGCTAAAACTACATTTTTGATACAAGCGAAAGGTTCTATGCTGCATGCTTGAGACCAGAACAGTAGTGGTCTTTCGTTGTCTAACTTTCAGTTTACCGGGGACCAAACCTGCTTTTCAGAATATGGGATGTTTGACAACTGTTGTAAGGGATCCGTCAGGGGCGCACAAATGGACACAGACAGCGTGAGGCCCTGACACTGATCCCAACCCCTGTCCCTGCCTTTTGGGGTGCCCGACTCCTTAATAGGTCGGCCCCAACCAGAAGACTGAACACTATACTGAATAGCGTGGAAACACAAGACGCAGACAAACAATACAAACACAATAAGGGATGGTCAAGCAAGCCAAGTCGGTAACTATCGGGAACTCGGTACAAAGTCAGAAGGCAGAAGAATAAACGTGAAACAAGCAGAGTAAAAACCAGGGAGGCACAGAAAAAAGAGGGCGAGTTATAGGCAGAAACAAACCAATTATAACAGGCAAGGAGAAGAGACAGAAGAACCCTTAAATACCTTTAGGAGAACTAAGGACAAAGGCAATAGGAGGAAGAAACAGAAGACCAGATAGGAAGGTAGAGCTGTCAATCACCAGGAGCAAGGAGCCAGGTTAACCCTTGGAGTGCTGGACGATTCCTGGCCCGGGTGTCGGCTAGGAATCAATCAAGATAGCAGGGAAGAAAACCCAGTTCACACTAGTGAACACAAATGTAGACACTATGTCAAAAACCACGGCTTACTTCGCAACGGCCATGGCCGGCGACCAGAACTCAACGCTGGGGTTCTGATCATGACAACTGTGCTGTGGGTAATTGGAAGCCTTTGTGCTATAGAGTTGATGCAGAGGAAGACAAAACCCCTATGAGGTAGATGCCAATTGTCCTTATTTTAGGGGACTTCAATCTGGCAATCAGAATCAATCCCTAGATAAACGACTCTTCTCCAGAATCCTAGTCACTATAACTTGTTATATTATTACACCCTAGAAATATATCCTGACCCTTTTTCACTCTGCTAGTGAATTCACTATGACAAGTTCCTCTGGCAGAGAGTTCCTCAGTCTCACTGTTTTTTTTCAGTAAAGAATCCATTTCTATGTCTATGCAGAAAACCAGAAAGAGGAATAAATGGCCATGAAACATAACTTTTACTGTTAGAGAGATTAAAATACACACTAATGAAGAACCAACACCCTCAAGGGTATATTAACAAAAGAGTGACAAAGGTAAAAACACTCAAACAATAAAGGCACACATGTGGGACAAAGGGACCAATAAATATGTATATGTATTTCTATGAAGCCCTAAGGAAGGGAACTATTAAACCCTAGCCTAAATCACAAATCAGGAAAGTCGCCCCAATAAGGGCGGTCCTGGCAGGACTGCTGGGACACCCTTACAGGGTGTGGGACGTTCTCCTGCATCATCTCTTTGCAGGCTTTCTCTTCATGTCCTTTGATGCCTGTACCCCACCTAGTGCTGCTCAACTTAAATACTCTGTATGTATCTGTTTTGATTGATTTACCTGGATCTCTGTGAGTATATGTTTAGTGCAGCTCTATGAGGTATTTTGTTTGTGTCTCAGTTACAATACTGTTGAATTTTTTCCTTTGGTCTCTGCTTTCTTAATCATCCCCTGATGCGATCCCTTCTGGAGGATCGAAACATGTTGGGATGGGACCTATAGGATTGTACTTAGGGTGAGTGTTTGCAGGGTCAGGCTCCTGCCAGGACCGCCCTTATTGTGGCGACTTTCCTGATTTGTGATTTAGGCTAGGGTTTAATAGTTCCCTTCCTTAGGGCTTCATAGGGATACATATACACATTTATTGGTCCCTTTGTCCCACATGTGTGCCTTTATTGTTTGAGTGTTTTTACCTTTGTCACTCTTTTGTTAATATACCCTTGAGGGTGTTGGGTCTGCATTAGTGTGTATTTTAATCTCTCTAACATTAAAAGTTATGTTTTATGGCCATTTATTCCTCTTTCTAGTTTTCAGTTTTGCTTGGCTTAAGAGATATTTGATAGCTTTCCTATACTCACTATACCTGTGGTTGTTTTTAGTTCTTTATATCTATGCAGAAACCTTCTTTCCTCTAGACGTAGAGGATGCCTGTAAGATCTATGATAAGCTGTGATCCACCAGTTATTTACAGTTGTTGAGTTCCACTAAGATATACAAGTGATGCTATAAAGAATAAAGAAAATTTACTAAATTCTGGTGGTCAAACATTATCCATATAGATTACATTTTGGCGTAGTCAGGCAGGATGAACACAGAAAAAAGACCATTAACCAACACTGAGACCACACTACCACAAATTATGAGTGAACCCACTGTCCCCATGAGGACATTCCTGTGGTTTGTGAAAGATGTTATGGACTTGTTACGAGACCTTGCCATGGAGATTGCTCAACAACGAGGAGTCAAGGCAAAGAGAGGCCATGCTCATGATTCCAGGAATAACACAAGAAGGTCTCTAAAGTGGCCACATAGAAATGGCATCTCCCATAAAACAAGAAGAGACCACTGAGATTGACCAAGTAACTGCCAACTCTATCAGAGACACATTCAGCAGTCTTACAAAGACATTATGGATGCTGCTCAATTGTATTAGCAGATCGGCAAATGACAAAGCAGCTGCGCCAAGCGAGGAAGAAAGTTCTTGCCACAAAGATACTAGGGACGTTGAAGTGGTTCAATGTGAGGAAAGGATATGGATTTATCCATCAGAATGACATCCACAGTGATGTGTTTGTCCACTGGACTGCTATAAAGCAAAACCACTCATGTAAGTATTCCCTTAGCCTCTGTGGTGGAGAGATGGTGGAGTTAGATGTTGTAGCAGGAGTAAGAGGTACAGAAGCTGCCAATGTGTCAGAACCTGGGGGAGGCCCATTTAGGGGGAATAGTTTAACTCCTCAGAGAAGACTATCTGGCTGGCCCTTCTTTCAGTTGGTGGAAGTCAACACTACAGACCAGGGGCGTCGCTAGGCAGGTTTATTCGGGGCTCGTGCCCCGAATAAATTGCCTGCTGCCCCGAATGTTTAATTCCCCGGCCTCATTCACTAACTGTAAAGCGGCGCCGCAATGTTGTTCCCTGAGAACCAACGATGCGGCGCGGGCGACTACTGTATTCATTATGCGTCGCCGCCCTGGGGCTTCCTGTAGGCTCCGTACAGTGTAGGGTCAGTGGAGAGGAGCATACCTCCCAATCCTGCTGGCTGTGTGCTGGGGCTGTCTGTAGGAGAGGAGGAGGAGCAAGACTGCAGAGAGACCCGGGCGTCGGCTCTTCCCCCTCCTGCAGCCAGAGGGTCCCGGGCGTTGGCTCCTACCTCTCCTGCAGATAGAGAGTCTGGGGCATCAGCTCTTCCTCCTCCTGCAGCCAAAGAGCCCCGGGTGCCGGCTTCTCCTCCTCCTGCAGCCAGTGAGCCCCGAGGGTCGGCTCCTTCTCCTGCTAGTCACTGAGAGCCCAGCAGAGCTGCCGGCCTATACAGGAGATTGCAGGTCAGTGGAGGTGTATATACTGGGGGCTGCAGGTCAGTGGGGGTGTATATACTGGGGGCTGCAGGTCAGTGGGGTGGAGGTGTATATATTGGCGGCTGCAGGTCAGTGAGGTGGAGGTGTATATACTGGGGGCTGCAGGTCAGTGGGGTGGAGGTGTATATACTGGGGGCTGCAGGTCAGTGGGGTGGAGGTGTATATACTGGGGGTGCAGGTCAGCGGGGTGGAGGTGTATATATTGGGGGCTGCTGGTCACTGTCACAGGGTGGAGGTGTATATATTGGGGGGCTGCAGGTCACCAGGGTGGAGGTGTATATACTGGGGCTGCAGGTCAGTGGGATGGAGGTGTATATACTGGGGGCTGCAGGTCAGTGGAGAGGAGGTGAATAAAATGGGGCAAGAGTGACACATTGAGGAGGTGTAAATATTGGGGTTGCAGGTCAGTGGGTTGGAGGTGTATATACTGGGGCTGCAGGTCACAGGGTGGAGGTGTATATACTGGGGCTGCAGGTCAGTGGGTTGGAGGTGTATACACTGGGGGCTGCAGGTCAGTGGGGTGGAGGTGTATATACTGGGGCTGCAGGTCACAGGGTGGAGGTGTATATACTGGGGGCTGCAGGTCACAGGGTGGAGGTGTATATACTGGGGGCTGCTGGTCACAGGGTGGAGGTGTATATACTGGGGACTGCTGGTCACTGTCACAGGGTGGAGGTGTATATACTGGGGGCTGCTGGTTACTGTCCCCGGGCGGCGGTGTATATCCTGGGGGGCTGCTGGTCAGTGTCTCATGGGTGAGGTGTATAGACTGGGGGCTTCTGGTCACTGTCACAGGGTGGAGGTATATACTGGGGGCTTCTGGTCACTGTCACAGGGTGGTGGGGTATATACTGGGAGCTGCTGGTCACTGTCACAGGGTGGAGGTGTATATACTGGGAGCTGCTGGTTACTGTCACAGGGTGGAGGTCTATACTGGGAGCTGCTGGTTACTGTCACAGGGTGGAGGTCTATACTAAGGACTTCTAGTTAGGCAGGTTCAATGCTGGGATAAGTGACAATGATATGTCTGGGGAGCCAATATATTTAACTGTCAGCTCTCTGGGTCACCCTGACCAACAGGGCTGACAGTCTACAGTTATATTGATTAGCTCAGTTATGGGTCAGCATTGTATATCTGACCCATAGAGATGATTAGTATAACTGTAGATATATCCAGCTACCTAATGGGGGGCATTATGTAAATCTCCCCAAAGGGCATTATATACATCTCCCCGGCGGGGGGAGAGGGGGAAATATATATATGTCTACCTGAGGGGCATTATATACATCTGGACATGATCTATGTGAAATTTGCAGAAAATTAGTGACAAAAACATACCTTTTTATCTGTAAAAATATATGCAGCAGCTCATGATGTGTCGTGAAACATACTGTGTGAACCCTGCTATACTGAGCAAAACGTAACACAGAGGGCCCGGGCCCCGGATGTTTTAGGACCCTAGCAACGCCCCTGCTACAGACAGTTTGAGTGTTCAAGGCCTTGTAGGTGCTGACCAGGGCAGTCATGTGGTAACCAGGTCTGAGCCTCTTTCTCAAGTACAATTGGCATCAGACAAAACCAATTCGCGAGAGATAAGCATAGGATCCGTCCTCCAGACCCAACCCCCCAGGATGGAACGTGTCTTTGTCGGGAGACACAGGGAGTCAGTTGGAGAAGAGAAAAAGAGGAGATGCCATTAAAGAGTGATTAAGGAAAACAGGAGAATATAGAAAACTCAAGGGAAGTCAACCATATTGTTGGTCTTGCATTATCTATCTGGAATCTCAACCTCTATTACAAGGACTCTCAGAGGGATCTATGATAAGCTGTGATCCACCAGTTATTTACAGTTGATGAGTTGCACTAAGATATACAAGTGATGCTATAAAGAATAAAGAAAATTTACTAAATTCTGGTGTTCAAACATTATCCATATAGATTACATTTTGGCGTAGTCAGGCAGGATGAACACAGAAAAAAGACCATTAACCAACACTGAGACCACACTACCACAAATTATGAGTGAACCCACTGTCCCCATGAGGACATTCCTGTGGTTTGTGAAAGATGTTATGGACTTGTTACGAGACCTTGCCATGGAGATTGCTCAACAACGAGGGGTCAAGGCAATGAGAGGCCATGCTCATGATTCCAGGAATAACACAAGAAGGTCTCTAAAGTAGCCACATAGAAATGGCATCTCCTATAAAACAAGAAGAGACCACTGAGATTGACCAAGTAACTGCCAACTCCATCAGAGACACCTCAGTAGTTTTACAAAGACATTATGGATGCTGCTCAATTGTATTAGCAGATCGGCAAATGACAAAGCAGCTGCGCCAAGCGAGGAAGAAAGTTCTTGCCACAAAGATACTAGGGACGTTGAAGTGGTTCAATGTGAGGAAAGGATATGGATTTATCCATCAGAATGACATCCACAGTGATGTGTTTGTCCACTGGACTGCTATAAAGCAAAACCACTCATGTAAGTATTCCCTTAGCCTCTGTGGCGAAGAGATGGTGGAGTTAGATGTTGTAGCAGGAGAAAGAGGTACAGAAGCTGCCAATGTGTCAGAACCTGGGGGAGGCCCAATTAGGGGGAAAAGTTTAACTCCTCAGAGAAGAATATCTGGCTGGCCCTTCCTTCAGCTGGTGGAAGTCAACACTACAGACCTGGGGCGTCGCTAGGCAGGTTTATTCGGGGCTCGTGTCCCGAATAAATTGCCTGCTGCCCCGAATGTTTAGTTCCCCGACCTCATTCACTAACAGTAACGTGGCGCCGCATTGTTGTTCTCTGAGAACCAACGATGCGGCGCGGGCGACTACTGTATTCATTATGCGTCGCCGCCCTGGGCTTCCTGTAGGCTGCGCACAGTGTAGGGTCAGTGGAGAGGAGCATACCTCCCAATACTGCTGGCTGTGTGCTGGGGCTGTCTGTAGGAGAGGAGGAGGAGCAAGACTGCAGAGAGACCCGGGCGTCGGCTCTTCCCCCTCCTGCAGCCAGAGGGTCCCGGGTGTTGGCTCCTACCTCTCCTGCAGATAGAGAGTCCGGGGCATCAGCTCTTCCTCCTCCTGCAGCCAAAGAGCCCCGGGTGCCGGCTTCTCCTCCTCCTGCAGCCAGTGAGCCCCGAGGGTCGGCTCCTTCTCCTGCTAGTCACTGAGAGCCCAGCAGAGCTGCCGGCCGATAGAGGAGATTGCAGGTCAGTGGCGGTGGCTTTACGTGGGGCTGCAGGTCAGTGGGGGTGTATATACTGGGGGCTGCAGGTCAGTGGGGTGGAGGTGTATATACTGGGGGCTGCAGGTCAGTGGGGTGGAGGTGTATATACTGGGGGCTGCAGGTCAGTGGGGTGGAGGTGTATATACTGGGGGCTGCAGGTCAGTGGGGGGGAGGTGTATATACAGGGGGCTGCGGGTCAGCGGGGTGGAGGTGTATCTATTGGGGGCGGCTGGTCACTGTCACAGGGTGGAGGTGTATATATTGGGGGCTGCAGGTCACAGGGTGGAGGTGTATATACTGGGGCTGCAGGTCAGTGGGATGGAGGTGTATATACTGGGGGCTGCAGGTCAGTGGAGTGGAGGTGTATATACTCGGGGCTGCAGGTCACAGGGTGGAGGTGTATATACTGGGGGCTGCAGGTCAGTGGGGTGGAGGTGTATATACTGGGGGCTGCAGGTCAGTGGGGTGGAGGTGTAGATACTGGGGTCTGCAGGTCACAGGGCGGAGGTGTATATACTGGGGTTGCAGGTCAGTGGGTTGGAAGTGTATATACTGGGGGCTGCAGGTCAGTGGGGTGGAGGTGTATATACTGGGGCTGCTGGTCACAGGGTGGATGTGTATATACTGGGGCTGCAGGTCAGTGGGTTGGAGGTGTATATACTGGGGGCTGCAGGTCAGTGGGGTGGAGGTGTATATACTGGGGCTGCAGGTCACCGGGTGGAGGTGTATATACTGGGGGCTGCTGGTCACAGGGAGGAGGTGTATATACTGGGGACTGCTGGTCACTGTCACAGGGTGGAGGTGTATATACTGGGGGCTGCTGGTTACTGTCACAGGGTGGAGGTGTATATACTGGGGGCTGCTGGTCACTGTCACAAGGTGGAGGTGTATATACTGGGGGCTGCTGGTCATTGTCACAGGGTGGAGGTCTATACTGGGAGCTGCTGGTCACTGTCACAGGGTGGAGGTCTATACTGGGAGCTGCTGGTCACTGTCACAGGGTGGAGGTGTATATACTGGGAGCTGCTGGTCACTGTCACAGGGTGGAGGTGTATATACTGGGAGCTGCTGGTCACTGTCACAGGGTGGAGGTGTATATACTGGGAGCTGCTGGTCAGTGTCACAGGGTGGAGGTCTACACTGGGACCTGCTGGTTACTGACACAGGGTGGAGGTCTATACTGAGGATTTCTAGTTATAGAAGTCAGTTGGAGAAGAGAAAAAGAGGAGATGCCATTAAAGAGTGATTAAGGAAAACAGGAGAATATAGGGAAGTCAACCATATTGTTGGTCTTGCATTATCTATCTGGAATCTCAACCTCTATTAAAAGGGCTCTCAGAAAGGTCTATGATAAGCTGTGATCCACCAGTTATTTACAGTTGATGAGTTGCACTTAAAATATACAGTGATATACAAGAAAATTGACTAAATTCTGGTGTTCAAACATTATCCATATAGATTACATGCCCCTTTGTTCTAGACACAATTCTTGGTATAAATAAATCTTGGCAGAGATCTCTATATTGACCTTTTATATATTTTAATATATTTATATCACTCTGAAGCCATCTTTTCTCTTAACTAATAACCCTAATTTTGCTAATGATGGCTGCATTCAGCTGGCTGCTATGTTTGTGACATGTCCTAACAAGTTTTTCCTTTCCCCCACAGCTTGTATCTAAAACTGGATGACATCTGCTAAACTGTGGTCCTTTTATATGGGTGTTTCTTTACAAGTACACCTTGTACTTCGATAATCAAAGATACTGTAACTGACCTAGGTAGTGGATCCGCAAGCGGTGGTAGAAGCCACACCAGGGAGCGGAGTCTAAGTGGGACCCGGTTTTCACCAGAGCACGCCGCAAAGCGGGATGGACTTGCTGCGGCGGGATTCCACCAGGTCGCTACCCCTGATGCGACTTGCTTGCGGTGGCAGCCGAGGTGCAACGAAGTACCAAATCGACAGGCAAACTCACAGCAGCAGGGACGGGGCAGGAGCAAGTGCGCCCGCAGCCCGGACCCTGGGCTGTGGCGCCACTCGTGACAGTACACCCCCCCTTCGGTCTCCCTCTCCCTCTGGTCCGAAGAAATTTCCGAAGCAGTTCCTGGTCCAAGATGTTTTCCTCCGGTTCCCAAGATCTTTTTTTCCAGCCGAATCCTTCCCAATCAAAAAGAAAAGACGTTTCCCCTGATCGTCTTCATGGCCGAATTTCTTTTCACTGTAAAGACATCCGAGGTATCAGTTGTCGGAGAAGGAGGTGACACCCTACGAGAATACCTGTTTAGGAAGAGTGGCTTAAGCAGGGAAACGTGGAAGGAATTCAGGATACGCATGGAGGGGTAAAGCCAGAGCTTGTAGGACACCGGGTTGATTTTCTTTAGGACCACAAAAGGACCAAGTTAGCAGGGCCCCAACTTATAGGATGGAATCTTTAGACGGATATACCTGGAAGACAGCCAGACCTTATCTCCAGGAGCAAATGATGGTGGAGACCTCCTGTGCTTATCAGCTTGCAGCTTCATCCGGGCAGAAGCCTGACACAGAGATCATTGGGTGTTGCTCCAGACGGCCTTTAGGTCCTGAACCACGGAGTCCACGGCAGGGACGTCAGAGACCGATGACAGAGGGAGGGGAGGGCGGGGATGGAGACCATAAACCCACAAAGAACGGAGAGTCACCCGCTGACTCAGAATCCAGGGAGTTGTAGGCAAATTCGCCCAAAGTAACAGACCCGACCAATCGTCTTGCTGGGCCGAGACAAAATGTCGTAAATAATTCTCCAGGAACTGATTGACTCTCTCCACCTGTCCATTAGTCTACGGGTGATACGCCGAAGAGAAGTCCAGATCCACTTTCAGCTGGGAACAGAGGGACAGATGTGCTGGAAGAACAGGGACGTCAAACGGAGCGTAGAGGGCAAACCAGCAAGTGGTACAAAGTGTGCAATTTTTCGACGATGACCCAAATGACGGTATTACCAGCCGACAACGGAAGATCCGTGATAAAATCCATGGCAATATGGGACCATGGGTAGTCCGGGATGGGCAGTGGCAGAAGCAACCCCGCCGGTTTAAGGTGGGGAGTTTTATCACGGGCACACGAAGAACATGCCTCCACAAAGTCCTTGACATCCTGGTCAGGCCACCAATAGTAACGACCAATGAGCTGCGCCATCTTCCGTACTCCCGGGTGACCGGCAATCCGCAAGCAATGCCCCCACTTCAGGATCCTCCTCCGAAGCGCCGGACGTACGTAAGACTTGCCCGGAGGGATCTGCCAAAGATCCATCGGAGCTGCCGCAATCAGACGGTTGGGCGGAATAATATGGCTAGGAGGGGATTCTTCACCCACAGTGTCCGAAGCCCGAGACAAAGCGTCGGCCTTAATGTTCTTCTTGGCCGGGCGGAAGTGGATAACAAAGTTTAACCGCAAGAAGAACAAGGACCAACGAGCCTGCCCGAGGATTAAGACGGTGCACTGTCTGGAGGTATGCCAGGTTCTTGTGGTCCGAATAAATGGTAACTGGGTGGCGAGCCCCCTCAAGCAGATGGCGCCATTCTTCTAGGGCCATTTTGATGGCCACCACTCGCGGTCACCAATCGTGTAGTTCTTTTCGGCCAGAGAGAATGTTTTAGAAAAGAACCCACACGTGATTGTCTTGCCCTTGGAATCTCGCTGAGAGAGCACTGCCCTTGATCCCACTGAAGATGCGTCCACCTCCAGGAAGAACGGCTTTTCGGTATCCGGGGAGAAGGACAGGAGCGGTGGCAAAACTTCCCTTGAGCGAGGAGAAGCGTCTTCCGCCACCTGTGGCCACGATTTAGGGTTGCTAGCCTTCTTGTCAGGGCCACAATAGGAGCCATCAGCTTTCGAAAAATGTGGGATAAACTGGCGGTAATAGTTCGCAAAGCCCAAAAGAAACCGCTGGATAGCCCAAAGGCCGATCGGCCGAGGCCACTGCAGGACGGCGGAAAGCTTGGCTGGGTCCATCTAAATTTCCCTTGGCAGAGAGATATACCCTAAAAAGGGCAGACTGGACTGGTGGAACTGGCACTTCTCTAACTTGGCGTACAGGCGATTCTCACGAAGATGTCTAAGGACCAGGAACTGGGCGATTCGGATTGAGATCAGGGGGAAGACAGAATGTCATCAGGTACACGACCACAAGGAATACAAGAGGTCCTTGAAGATCTCATTACGAAGCCCTGGAAGACCGCGGGAGCGTTGCAGAGGCGAAGGGCATGACTAAATAATTAAATGCCCATCCGAGTGTTGAATGCCCTCTTCCATTCGTCGCCTTCCCTAATTCGGATGAGATTATAGGCCCCTCGCAAATCCAGCTTGGAGAAAACCTGGGCGTCGCAGAGCCGATCGAAAAGTTCCGTGATCAGAGGCAGCGGGTAGCGGTTCTTCACCGTGATTTTATTTAGGCCATGGTAGTCGATGCACGGACGTAAAGAGCCATCTTTGTTCTCGATGAAAAAGAATCTGGCACCGGCTGGAGACGTGAACTTACGGATAAAGCCCCTCTTGAGGTTCTCCCATATATAAGCCGACATGGCTTCGGTCTCAGGAACAGACAGCGGGTAAACTCTGCCACGAGGAGGGCTTGTGCCAGGCAACAGGTCGATGGGGCAATCGTAGGGACGATGTGGTGGCAAGATCCCCGACTCCTTTTCCGAAAATATGTCCGCGAAGTCTTGGTACTCCAGAGGCAGACCCGGCAGGGGTTTAGGAGGCGTTAATGGAGAAGTGGGGAGCACAAGACAACGGGACTGGCAGTCTTGTGCCCAATGCGTTACTTCGCCCGGTTCCCAACTCAGCATAGGGGCATGGCGCTGCAGCCCCGGGAGCCCCAAGAGGATTGCTGAGGAGGAGTGAGGCAGCACGTAGAACGCAATCTTCTCTGCATAGACACTGGCACCGTATGGTAGCGGATGGAGTCTCGTAGAATCTCACTATTCACGGAAGAGATGGCTAAAGGCTTGGCGAGACGGATCAGGGAAGGGAAGCTTCATCCACAGGGGCGCGTCCATGAATATTTGCAGCAGAACGGAGTCAAGGGAAAAGGCCCGGAACATGAACTTGGGTTCCATAACAGGACACGATCAAAACCGGCATGGTTAGTCGAGGAGAGGAACTATTCACACCGAGGGACACCTCTTCCACGTGACCTAGGTGCATGCGTTTCCCGGACGTGAGCGCAGGGTACAGTCTCGTAGGAAATGCTCCGGACTGGCGCAATACAAACACAGCCTCTCCGCACGACGTCGAGATCGCTCCTGTTCAGTAAATTTGGGCGCGGTCTAATTATCATGGGCTTTTTCCCCCGTGTGCTGCGGAAGGGGTAATGGAGGTCTCTGGAACACCGGAGCCAGGCGAGGGATCCGGCGAGGCCGAACCGAGTCTCGTTCCTGACGGAGCTCCTCTTGTCTCTCGGAGAAGCGCACGTCGATACGGGTGGCCAAATGGATGAGCTCACTTAAGGACGTCGGGAGATCTCTTGCTGCCAGTGCATCCTTAACCCGGCTGGAGAGGCCCTTCTTGAAGGTAGCGCATAATGCCGCCTCATTCCACGATAGCTCTGAGGCCAGTGTGCGGAATTGGATGGCGTACTCTCCTACGGAAGTATCCCCTTGGCGCAGGTTCAACAGTGCGGTTTCCGCGGAAGAAGCAAGTGCTGGTTCTTCAAATACAGCTCTGAACTCTTCAAGGAAGGTCTGCAGATCCGCCGTCACTGGATCGCCCCTGTCCCAGAGGGGAGTGGGCCCCGGCCGGGGCTTCCCGACAGCAGACTGACCCCGAAGGCTACCCTTTGAGCGTTTTGGACGGGAAAATGGTCGGGATTAGTTTGACGTGCATGGAGCACTGCGTAACAAATCCCCTGCAGAGTTTCGGATGGCCGACAAACTAAGAAGGACGCGGTAGCCGGAGTTTGGGTCCAAGGAAGGCAGAGGGAGCGGCTGGAATAGGAGGAACAACAGGAGGAGACGAGGGCTGCTGCTGAGCGGTAATCAGTTGCTGCATCATGGCGGTCAATTGGTTAACTGCTGCGCCTGTTGTGCCAGCTGTGGGACTGCTGAGCCACAATAGTCGTAAGGTCCTCACACTGGGTACCGGCACCTTGGCGGGATCCATGGCCGAATCCAACTGTAACAGACCTAGGTAGTGGATCCGCTGGGTCACCGCAAGCGGTGGTAAAAGCCACACGAGGGAGCGGAGTCTAAGTGGGTCCCGGTTTTCACCAGAGCCCGCAGCAAGTCCATCCAGCTACCCCTGATGCGACTTGCTTGTGGTGGCAGTCAAGGTGCAACGAAGTACCAAATCGACAGCCAAACTCGTAGTCGGGGACGGGCCAAGAGGTCAGGGCAGGCAGCAAAGGTTCGTGGTCCGGAGACATAAGCTGGAGGAACTGGTACACGGATCTGGCAACCGGAACGTAAAGCAGGCTTCCTCGCATAGGATAAGGCACTATGGATTCGACGGAGTCCAGGGAGATGTGGAGCCCTTATATAGAGTAGCGACCGGCAACCCCAATTTCCGGTGCACTGTCCCTTTAAATCCGGAAGAGCCGGCGCGCGCGCCCTAGGGAGCAGAGACGTGCACACCGACCGGCAGACAGGAGAGAAGCATCAGGAGCGTGGTCAGGTGAGTCCGTGCGCCCGTGGGAGCGAGCGCGCCCGCAGTCCACGGCGCAACGCTCCCCGAGCGCAGCAGGGACGGGGCAGGAGCAAGTGCGCCCGCAGCCCGGACCCTGGGCTGCAGCGCCACTCGTGACAGATACCATTTTTCTAACAAGATTAAAGGATCAGAATGAGCACTACAGCAAGAAACTAAATACCCGAGCTACATAGATAGTGACTATTTTCAGCTCTGTTTAATAAGTAGGCCGTTTCATGCATCTATTCTTTCTGTCGCCCCTCCAGTACACACTCAGCTGGGAAAAGTGGGACATTTCCTTTATTTATAACTGGCATACTTCATGGATCTACTGTGGTTTGGTATGGTGTGTTATTGTTCATCTGGGAGCAGAAGGATTTGATGAACCTTACTTAAAATTAACCTGTCAGGTAAATGTCTCCCTATCTGAAAGCAGGGAGTAATAGAAGGAGAGAAGATGATCTCTGTCATATATAGTTTTTCAAGATTTGATGCTGAATTTCTGAGTAAAAAACCTAATAAAATCTGTGAAAGTGACCCCACCCACATACAGTTCTGTATATACACTGAAACAAGGAAAGCTGTATGGGTGGGCAGGGCATGCAGCACTCCTTTTGTCCATTAAGGAGTCCAGTCTATATTTTCTCTGCTTTTCTCTCAGAAATCCTGCTCTTACTCATATAAACCTACATATCACACAGCTCAACTTCTCTCCCTCTATCACATGCTGCTCTCGGAAAGGGAGACAGGTTTCCTTTAAAGACTCGTAAAGTTTACAGAAAGAAAACTGACAACATTTAGATTTAGCATGGATAACAATTCAGGAGGTAATTTCTTTGACAATTTATCTGTACATGGACTTCTATAACTCATATAACATCCAATACTGCATTAGGGTGATCTCACTCAAAAGAAGTAAGAGCAATTATTTCAACTGCATAGGACCTACTAAAATAGACCGGTGTTATGAACCTAGAGAATCTACACCCAAAACATCCTTTTTATACTATTAAATATTTTGTGGATTGTGTTTCCACTTCCCATTCCACATAATTGTCTTGACTACTACCTCTGTTATGAATGAGTATGCAATAGTAGTTCATATGTGTTTGCACAGCTGGTTCCCTGCAGCAGACCCCAGTATAAAATCTGCACGCAAAGATCTGCACCAGTTGTTGCAGATTTTTGCATGCCTATTTTAAACTCTGGGTCTGCTGTGCGGAACAAGCTGCAAACACAACCCAAACTGTATGAACATACCATTAGGATGTTAGTGTATCTGTTGCATGATGTATTGGGCAGGAAAACATGTCCTTTATAATGTGTAGTCATGTTATGGTTGAAGGCCATTGCTTCATAGCCTGGGCTGTACAGGATATGTTTGATTACAATAATTGATGTTAATAAATCTATTTTTATTAAAAAATGCATGTGTGTGTTGGAGAGATAGAGGGATTATAATGTAAAGTCCATGGAGGAAGAATTTCAATAAACTGAAGATAAATATTTTGTGTACTGTGATTTGCAGGAATAACATAGTGCTTTATAAATGATGGATAAAGAAGATAAAAGCTTTAAATATAGTAGAAAATTATTACTTGAAAAACATTGTGTTGGCTAGGAGTGGGTAGGATCCTCAGGAGCAGAAGTGGTGGTCATATTTGCTGTTGTGATCAACTCTGATGGTGCCACAGCAACAATGTCCGTTAATTTAAAGGGGTTTTCTTACCACATAGACTAGCTTTTAACATATAGGAATGGTAAATGAAGACCATTACCAATTACATTGGTGTTTTGATTTTGCCTTGTTTAGGAGATAAAAGGATTGTATCTACTGCTAGTGTACACAAGTTTATATTGGTTACTGACCAGCTCTCTTCTTTGCTCTCTCTCCTCTCTCATTGCTCCATGCTGCCATCCAACCATGGTTAATCACTCTCTGCCGAGTCTTATTTTTAGCACAGGAGCTTGTTTTTCTAAGTTAATGATAATTTTTAAACCTTAGAGCTCTGTAGCTTTGTAGCTTTGTGCACTACAGATTACAAGCCTCCTACACTCATGTTACTGTAACAGGATCAGCTAGGATTGATCTGAGTTGATATTTCAATCACCATCCACATCCTAACAAGTCTGAAGCTGGATGTGGCTCTGTGAAACAGCATGGTGAAACAACTCCTTTAAGGACCAGGACTGCCCCATACATTTATATGAGGTGGTCCTTTAGTTGTTAATAAATTAGAAAAATAACAATAATGCATTTTTCCACTTATGAATTAACTATCCATAATTTAGAGAATATTAGGACATATAGAAAGGAGCTTTCCACATGGAATAACTTATTTAATTAGTGAAAGTTATTGATTGCATGAAACACTAAATTAGTTTATCATGAGAAAAATACAAGAGCCCCCAGGTTTGGCCAACGAGTGTTTATTTAGAAAGAGTATGCAGTCCCTTGAATGCTATGGTATAATCACAGTATAGCTTCTGACACATTCAGTAGCAGTCAATGTTTTAGAAAGATTGTTTTTAATAAGTGACTTGTTTAACCTCTTTCTCACTTGAATAATATTGGTATGAAAGGGAAAACACAACACAATAAAATGTTGATAATTCATCAAAAACTATTGCTATAAACAAGGAGAAAAAAGTAATATTGGCTGAACCACAGAAGAGCCTGCATTTAAATTAACAATCTGGACAAGTACACATTTTGCTATTTAATTTGAGTCTTTTTTTATTTGCTGACTGTGAAGTTATGTTACCAGCAAATATTCTCAGTAAACAACGTTAAGGAAAAATATGAACATCCCTCAATGTAATTGAAGCTGTAAATATTGGAACATCATTAAATAATTAATAGGTATAGCAATATAATTCCACTACAGTTAGTAGGAGCCAAGAGACATGGACTTCTGAAAAGGAATAATATTATTTGTTGTTTGGTAAGAAATTTCCACAATCATCTTTGGTTTGGATCTAAACTTGACCACTTTTAATGTTTTCGCTTTTATGCATTTTTGATTTACAGTCAAGAGCATACATGGAATACCTCTAAAGTCAACTCACCACTAGGAATGCAGTGTATAGCGATCAACGGCGCTAAAGATATGTGGGAGAGCCTGACTGTGACTGGAAGAGCTGACCTGGGCAAAGCGTCACATTGTACATTCTACAGCCATAGACTCATCAGATTCATGCTTGTATGTAACACTGGGAAGGATTTTTCTATACATACGCAGTTCTCTATGAGAACTGTGAATTACCGTAATGACTGGGAGGTATCTCGCCCCGTATTTTGCACAGTACGGCACAAAATACGTGGCGAGATACATCCCATTTTAAGCCGTGTGAACATAGCCTAAGACAAACTGCCCGTGCACCAAAAAGTGTCCTGCACTGTGACAAGTTCTGTCTTAGCCTCGCCACTTAGAAAATTACATGAGTAATGACTGAGCTGCGACACTTTTTGACGTGAGAGTTACATAAATATGTCATATCATACGAATTGGCATGGACATAGACTAATTGGCATAGTCAAGTGGCACAGACAAAAGTGTTGGTCTTGTCAGATGGACTAATTTTTGGTACAAATGCTTTAGGAATATGCCACACGTAGCGCACACCATTATTTCTGTCATAACCTATGCCAGATGCACATGTAGTGCACACCATTATTTCTGTCATAACCTACGCCAGATGACTTGTGCAACAACTTCCATACATATGGGCCATTGTGTTTAGGTGATCGTTGTTCAGTTGCGTACCAATGGCAGTTAATAATTTTCCAAAAATGAATGATCCCCATGCGCCAGGTGAGAAGGGAAACTCACAATGAAAGGGAGGAGACAGAAGATGGGTATTCTTATGAAAACCAATGTGGTGTGTGTCATGTTTTCCGAGGTCAGTAAGGGACTGACACTGTAGAAGCTGGGTAGTTGTGGATCCTTTGGGCCAATGCAAGCGATGATGGTATAGCAAGCCACGTCAGGGAGTGGAGTCTAAACGGCTCCCGGTCTACACCAAAGCCCACCGACTTACCTGTGGGGAACCTCCAGGTCGCTATCCCTGACATGGCTATTCGCAGTGACAGCCGAAGTGCAGGACGAAGCAAAATGGGTACAAGTAAAGGTGAAGGGTCACAGGTAGCTGAAGACAGGGTCCTGGGCAGGTTGCAGAGTAGCAAAATCACAGGTAACAGCAGAAACAAGGTATCAGAAACATAGATAGCAGGAACAGCAGCCTGGACACAGCAGTGTTAAACGTACACTGAAAGCTGGGTCTTAGGCAGCTAGCTGACAGGCATGATGGCAGGTAGAAGCAGAATCAGGTATCAGGAATATAGGTAACAGGAACAGAAATCTGGACACAGCAGGGTTAAAGGTACGCTGGAAGCTGGGTCCTAGGCAGGTAGCTGACAGACATGATGACAGGTAACAGCAGAAACAGGAACACAGGTATCAGGCTGAAAGGAAAGCAGATAATAGAGAATCAGGAACCCAGGTATAAGACTAGCAGAACGGTCGGTAACAGCAGAGATAAACATACGCAGGAGCAGACTGTCATAACAGCAAGAAACAACAGGAACCAAAGGCCAGGAGCTCAAATGGACATTAATAAACTGACACTGAAGCAGAGGCAAGAAGTTCCTTAAATCACAGGAGGTCATAGGTTATTGGACAGGAATTGGGACACTGTCCCTTTAAGTCCAGACGAGTGCGCACCCTAAGGAGGACACGTGCACATGCAGGACACTGACAGAAATGTGGACCGGAGCAGGCGTGAGGACAGGTGAGTACAGCAACAGGTATACAACCAGGGAGAGCCGGGACCCCAACGACGCAGGACCGCAGTAGGGACATGGCCATGGCCGTGGTCCGGAACCACGGCCGTGGCATGGACCGTGGCAGTGTGTGATGTAGACGGTGGCAAGTATGTACAGAAAAGATGTATTGCATAGTGCCAGCATTAATATACTGCAATGTGATCGTAGGGTGCCTTACAAAATGCCCCAGATCTGACATCGATGTGCACCTGTTAAAGGCCCAGTCTAATAGATTGCTTATTAGTGTAGCACTGAAGGCAATAATGTTTTGGAATACTTTTTTCCCAGACAGGCTTATTTCTTAAGGGGTTTATTAGTTGTCTCTTCATGAATTTTCCTAATTGTATTTTATGAGAGAAATGAAAATTCTCTGCCACTTGTAGGTGCTCCTCATTTATTAGTTGCATCAGGAATGGGGGCATCTTTGACATCTCTGCTAAAAGTTACTACAGTCACTATGTATGAATATATATATATATTTTTGGGGGGGAGGGTGTTAAGGTCTTAAAGGAAATTAGAAATTCATTACTTACTTCTATTCCTAAAAGATGTCCAGAAAAATTCCTGGATCTCACCGGAAGGACAGTGGAAGCCTTTCACAAACAGCTAGACATTGTGGGCCCAATCCTCCAACAAGAGGACATCACTGTGTGGAGGGCAATCAGTCCCATGGAACCGCTGGTTTTTAAGTTGTGATGACTTTGGGCGACCTGTATGAACAGGGCTGTACCAGAAGTGGCGTTTTCTTAGCCTGAAGACTAGCCAAGCCCCTATTGCTCTATTTTTAACCAGGCACACTCCAATATCAGGTTCATTACAAAGCGCCCATGGCACTTTGTAATGCGCCGGAGATCGGGGGGCGTGCTGGAGGTGTGTCGCACTACAACCGTACGAAGTTACACATTTATGACTTTTGATCGGCAAATCCAGGTATATTACTACTGGAACAGGCAGACCAAGTTAAAAGTGGTTTACCTGAGCCTGAATTGTTGCTTTGTAGCTAGATAGAACTAAATCTATGACCCGCAGTAGAACAGGTTAATAGATTCAGGTGCATTCTATGCTACTAATGCACAAAAAAAATGGCAGCTGGGCGCAAAGATCATACATGTCTCCCTTTCTGTCTTTTACCAGCGATTTGTTACTCATTTCAGGTTTTCAGTTTTTTTATTTTTCCTTTTTTTCTTTTTTCTTCTTCTCTTTCAGATTTCTCACAACTAGGAAAGGTTTTGCATCTCTGCCTTTGCAATTATAGGTTGGTAAATTTACCATCTTCAGAATTGCAAGATGAAAGTGACACATGGCCTGTCAGTACTTGTAGCTGTTTTGTGTTGCAAATTCTGATCCAGGAAATTTATTCACCGATTTCAGTAAGGTAAGGCAGGGTATCTTAAAGGGGTATTCCAGTATACAAAACTTGACTTCTATTTATTTTAAGTATGTGGTACAAAGTAAAAATCTTAAATAAATAGTAGTTATAAATTTTCAGTTGTTTTCCACATAATCACTCGCCAACTATGGGCTAAAAGTCTGATGTTAATCAGCAATATGACTTGTGGTTCAGGATCAGCTTTCTGGTCAGACATGTTCAGTTCCTGCAGCAGGATGGGGAGTTGTGTATCAATAAAGCAGCAGGGTATGTAAGGGGATTTAATGATAATATAGGGGCTAAGCAGTGGAGAAGCACAAAATAAGATACCCCAGACGGTGGAGATTTGTTTTTCAGCAAGCAGAGGAATACAGGATAAGAGAACAGCCTGAATAGGTGTCAGCAATGCATGATGGGAGCTGTAGTATGCTAACAACTTGAGCTGCAGCTGAGGCCAGCCCCACACTTGCTGCGCTAAGGAGAAGCATATAGGAGTAGTGTTGAGCGATTATTATCGACAAAGTTGAAATCGGCACGGTATTTACGTTGATCGGATTTTGTCGATCACGCGATAATTTAGGTTAAAATCTGTGCATAATCTATTAATATCGCGCCGAAAATATTTTCCTGTCATTTTGGCGGCAAGCAAATCAGCTTACAGAATAGAGCAGGGTGAGATGTGTGTGCGACGTCATGACTGGGATGTGTATGGTTGCGATTGGCTGGAAAAATCACATGACCTCGTTTTACATAGAACAGCCCTTCCTGTCCATGATCAGTGTCTGTCAGCGTCTCATAGCAGTAGGACCTGCGCTCTGCCTCTGTCCAAACAGCTCAGCAAACAGCTCAGCGAAATTATTCTATTTGTTCACAGAGACAGCTCTACTTTTAGCTGTGATCCTTAGAACTTAGTTGGATCAGAGATTTGCAGATTTTAGGTAGTTAGGCAGAGAATTTTAAAAGAGCATCTATCACTGTAAAGTCACCGCGGGGAGCGGGGGGAGGGGGGCCCGGGGGCAAACAGACAACCTGTAAAGGATATGGATTTTTGTACACAAAAATTTGGGGTTTAGACATTGCTTTGCCTTATATTAGGATTAGATCTTTTTAGTAACTGCAGGTCTATTTTTAGGTGCAAAATCCACTTTTATTTTAGTATACATTTTAGATAAGGGGTTTTTTTCAATTTGCCCAGTCCAGCTTTGCTGTTTTGCCACCTGCAGTTAAATTTGAAACCCGAAAATTTTTTATCCCAAGGTTGATAGTGCCAAAAAAAAACCTTTTTTTTATCCCGTATACATTTCAGATACGTTTTTTTTCACTTTGGGCAGGCCCGCTTTTTGATAGGAAATTTGCAGTTAAATTTGAATCCAGTACTTTGTAGTCACCAAGGTGTACTGAAGGTGCCAAAAATTTCCCTTTATTTCCGTATAATTTCAGACAGGTGTTTTTTTTCCTTTTGGGCAGTCAAGCTTTGTTGATAGAGTATTTGGTTTTAAAATTTTAATCCCCAAATTTTTGAGTCACCAGGTGAAAGAAGGTGCCAAAAAAACGTTTATTATCCTTTAAAATTTCGACAGGTGTTTTTTTTTACTTTTTGGGCAGTCAAGCTTTTTGATAGAGGTACTAAACACTTAATTTAAACAGCAATTTTGTAGTCACCAAGGTAAAGTAGGGGCCAAAAAAACGTTTATTATCCGTATTAATTTAGAAAGTTGTTTTTTTTACTTTTGGTCAGTCAAAGCCCTTTGTTGATAAGGTACCTGCATTAAATTTGAAACCCGCAATTTTTTTTTCCCCCACAGGTTTTTGAAGGGGCCAAAAATAGTTTATTATCCGTATACATTTCAGACCGTTTTTTTTTACTTTTGGTCATTCAAGCTTGTTGATAAAAGTTCTTTGCAGTTAAATTTGAATACAGCAATTTTGTAGTCACCCCCTTTTTTTTGGGTAGGTCCAAAAATACCGTTTATTTCCCTATACATTTTAGACAGGTTTTTTTTTTTTTTCTTTTTGGGCAGTCAAGCTTTGTTGATAAGCTATTGCAGTTAAAATTTGAATCAGCAATTTTGTAGTCACCACAGGTGAATTT
>JAODAL010048962.1:0-28555 GCA_025379985.1 Phyllomedusa bahiana | reverse complement strand
TGGGGGGCGGGGTTCACACGGCTTATTTGGGGGGGGCGAATTTATCCCCTTGAATTAGCCGTGTGGACGGGGGCGGGGCGGGGGGTGGGCCAGCACTCCCCGGCCCAAAAAAACTTTCATTCCAGGGGCGCATATACCCCCTGTAATTACATTACTTATCTCCCCCCGGGCGGATTCCCGAGCGGGGGAGAGGAACGAAATCCATCGTTCTCTATAAATGTGGTTTTCCGAAATGACGAACTTTTCCACCCGAAATTTGCACACTACCCGCGTAATTACGGATGAAAATCGTCCCATTTTAAGGCCTGTGCATACCTTAAAGTTCTGTAGAGGTGTTGATTTTTCAGGTTAGTGGTGGGAAAGTTTGCCTTGTTTGTAGTGCATGATCGTTAGAGCTGGGGCACCAAATAAGCGGCTTGGGGGGGGGGTGGGGGGGGGAGGGGGGGGGGTTGGGCTGGAGGAGCGGGGGGGGGGGGGGGCTGCGGGGGTTGGGTGTTTGTGACAACAAAGCCCAGGAAGGGGAGGGGGCATCCCTCAAAAGGAAACTGGTGGCAAAAGGGGGAGTTTCCTTGGGGGCTGTCATTCAAGGAAGGTCGTGGGCCAGAATTTTGTATATATTTTAAGGTTAAAGAGAAAACCGGGAGATTGGGGAAAGGTCCCATCTTCCAGAGGCAGAGAGTATCTGGAGGGAAGACACCGTAGCAACGGGAGAAGGTAGCAAACCCTGAGCCTATAGGACAAGACCTATGAAAAAGGGGTCGGGTAAAACAGTGAGGGGGCAAGTGAGAGTCCCTTGTGAGTTGTGTGTGGGTGCTGAGGCTGCTGCGTGTCATGACACAGAACTACTGAATGTAATGCAGACAGCTGGTGAAAGCCAGAAGTAAAAGCTTCATTCACCGCGGATCGCACCACAAGTCCCACACCACACCTCTCCCCGTAATACTAATTAGAACTCTGGTAAGGGTGGTTTCTCAGGGTATAGCCACCCCTTTTATCCATTACACAGCCACTTCTCAAGGAATTTAAAAATCTCAGGTGTGGTGTCCCAATGAAGTTGTCAGCTATGTCATAGCTGAACCCTAATCCCCCATATTTTCCCATTCCTAACTGCCTTCAAATTACACCAAATGTGACTATATTCTGATTACTACCGTTCACACAGACCTGTCTGTGGGTGGATTTAGTCCCTACTGTAAAGGGATTAGCATGTGCAGCTTGATGCAGAAAGTAATGCACCCCAAATTAAAACATTAATGTTTATTATGTGTTTTTACTAGTTACTTTTATGTTTTAAAAAAAAAATAAATTTTGTGCTAATGTTTAATCTCTGACATCCTTGTATCTCTTAATGACCACAGATGTCGGCGTTTGGGGTTAGTTTTTTAAACCTTTCAGATGACTAGAATTCTTAAAATTCATGATACTGTGAATTCAAGTTTAAATATTTTAAAATAAAAATGTGGTTAAAAATTTAGTATAAAACAGTAGAAATAATATAATTATTGTCAAAATAATTTATAATTAACCAGTGTTTGTATAATAAAAACCAGAGATCTTGAAAAATCTGTCAGTGGATGAACACACAGAGGCTCTGCTATCACATTCATACATTGGGTGGTGCACCCCCTCCTATGACATACTGCTGTGGGGATTGTAGTTACTGTTTCCTAAGTAAGGTACACTGAATGTTTGGTACTGTAGTATTGTATATGTAGGATAGCTGAATCCACCGGTATATATTACATTATACAAAAGTGCAAATGTTGCAAAATCCAGCTCATAATAAGTCATTCTTTATTTAGAGAATATTAAAAGGCAAAAATAGTCCTGAAAACAGAATTTATAATATTTATAGAATATATTTTTGACCATGGATCTACGGCAGAAGCACTTTTTCGTGTTGGAAATTTACTTTGGAGATATACAGATGTAGCAGAATTGATTTGGATTTTGTATATATAAACTGTATATGATATTGCTGATGGTTGCTTAGTGCTCTTTGTATGGGGGATCTTATGTTTTAAGGTGTTACCTTTCTGCTTGCATGTTGTCTCCTAAATGATTTTCAATAAAACAAGTTTAGTATTAAAGGGGCATTCCCACCACACACACAGTGTCCCATCAATTTTTGATAGGTGTAGGCTCTACCTCTGTGACTCAATTCTATTTTGAGAACAGTTGATTCCAATGGGAGTTTTGGATACAGCCAGTGCGCTCGGCTGAACTCTGAGCTCCCACTGACTTCAATGGGACAGTTTCAACTAACTCCATTCAAAAGGGAGAGATTCTGGGGTCTGTTCTTGAGATAATTCTGGGTCACAGAGGTGGAACCTGCACCTATCACATATTATTTTGGGGTGCATCTTAACTTTGGTGTATATGTGCTGTATAATTGCTCCACAAGCTTGCAAATGTGATAATTTTGGTTAATCAATAATAGTTTCACTCCTACAATCATAGTTTCATAGTTTCATAGTTTGTAAGGCCGAAAAAAGACGAGACGTCCATCCAGTTCAGCCTGTTGTGCTAAGGTGTTGATCCAGAGGAAGGCAAAAAAAAAACCCAATGAGGTAGAAGCCAATTGTCCTCATTTTAGGGAAAGATTCCTTCCCGAATCCAATCTGGCAATCGGAAAAATCCCTGGATCAATGACCCCCCTCCAGAATCCTAGACAAATATAAACCTGTTTTATTATTACACTCCAGAAATGCATCCAAACCCTTTTTGAACTCTGTCAGTGAATTCACCATGACAATTTTCTCTGGCAGAGAATTCCACAGTCTCACTTCTCTTTCTATGTTTATGTATAATTTTGCTTTTTTTGACCCAAAAGTATTTGACATCACATAACTGGAGCCAGAACCAACTTACTTTCTTGTTGTGATAACCTATTTTTTAAAAGGATTGTTGGTTTATTTATTTATTTTTTTAAATATATTGAGGCTACTGGTGCCCTAATTAAAAAACACTCACAGGGCATTAACAACACCGGTTGTGAAAAAATATATATACAATAGTGCATGCCTATCGATCCAGAACCCAGGACCAGATATATTAGCAAAAAAGGCTCTGTTCAGAGCTGAAACGTTGCTGCCATTGGGATACATAAAAATCTCCACTATTTTGGAAGTGCTGCCTTCCTTACGAGTATTTGCTAATTAAAAACGATACTTGCCACCCTTCTTACCTCTGTGCTAGTATGGATGTGATAATAGCGTTATGGACCTCTGGATATGACATTGCACCAGGTCATGCTTCTAGCCACACCCTAACATGACACCACATGAAGCCATCACTCTAACCATCTACAAGCACACCAACATCATCATGTGTTAGGACACCCCACTGATGTCTTGAAGGCAGCCTACAGCCTGAAAGGCTAATTGTCAAGGCAGGGAGCTGATGATTCTCTTCTCCACTATGGTTTTTAGCTATATGCACATCTGTAGAACACACAGTTAAATAAGTAGTTCAATTCAAAGAAAGCATTAGGCGGCACTACTCCTTTTCTCACAAGCTGTTCACAATTACTCCAACAGGAAACACGAGCATTGAACGCCAAACAATTCACATTGGAGTGTTGTTGCTCAGCTCTACAAAAAGATAAGACCCGTAACATAACTCTTAGAATAAGATGTAACAGAGCGACACTCACCAATTTTCTCCTTAAAGTGCTTTATTAGAGTAAAAACTTACAATCGGGTCGGGAGATGTCACACTACACCAACGATCGTTTTGCGTCTACATCTCAACGCTTTCTCAAGGTATGACGGGTAGGAGAGCGGTCTTCTGCTATTTAACTCCCCCTCCAGACCTCACACAGCTGGTATATACAAAACAACACATTTAAAAACAATCAAATTTTTACAAAAATACAGAGAGATTATTTCTTTCATTCAAACCTAATGGTCCTAATGCTTCTGCCTTTAATATCCATCTTGATTCATTTTGTAGCAACTTCGTATGTCCATCTACATTAATAAGTGACTCATTAACCCTTTCAATCCCTGCAAACCTTATTACCGATATATCTCCTTTATGTACTTCTTGTATATGATTAATAAAGCGAGGTATCCCTTTTCCTGTCTTACCTAAATATAGATGTTCTTTAATCCATTTATACCATTAGACCAATGTATAAAAGCATTAAAGAACATCTACATTTAGGTAAGACAGGAAAAGGGGTACCTTGCTTTTTCGCATTGTCATGACCATTGACAATGCGAAAACTTCTAAAGTTAAGTGAGTAAATTTAATACGGTGTTGTCATGAAACCTTGCTGTCTTTTACAGTCTCCTCACAGCAAAACCAGCAACATGAACTGTTGGGAACTGAGAATAAAAATTGCAGAAAAAAAAGTCATTTAAAAAATTTTTTCAAGAGGACCATTTCTGTTGAAGAAAAGGAAGTAACGGCAACAACGGGCCCTGGGAAATTGGGGGCCAACATCTAAAGGACCCACCCTATTCATCTTGATGAAAGTAAAACGATCCACATATCGGGGAAAGGGGGTTTTTTTTGTCTGTAAGACTCCTCCATGTGTAAAGGGGCCCTCAGATAGACCCCTGGTCTGGCAGGAAAACCCTATGGCGGGGGAACCCAGCTCGGGCCATTTCCTTTTTTGGACCCAGAAGTCTATTGGTCCGGAAAACACATCAAAACATCGGTGTTGAGAGCAGAACTGCCCAAAGATCTTAAGTGTCCTGTGTTTTGGTGGTCCCCTGCATTGCAGCGTTGGAAGGGGGTAAATAAAAATTTCCCGAGGTCCCCCATTAGGCTTTTGCCATTCCCGCTGCTGCTGCTCCGTAGGCTACTTGGGATTTCTGTCACGTCGCTGATGTTTTCCACCGTGACATTTGAGGAACGGGAAAACAACCCCAAAAGTGTCTCCATTGAAACAAAACAACAAGGGCTCCATTTCCGATTTCTCTCTATTTGGGTGGGTGGAAGGAAAATGCTGATTTTGTTTTGACCGGGGGTCCAGGGGGGGCCCCCCAGTAACTGTTGTTCATTTTTATGGCCTTTAATGCGGGATTATGTTGGAGGAAATGGGCATCCCCGCATCATGTGAGAGATGGGGCCTTGATTTCCCCGTTTTGGGCGAGGGGCACTACAAACTCATCTTCCCCATTTCCCCCTCCGTCAAATTCCGCCAACCCCTTTCCAAGGCAGGACGTCGGGAAAGTCGGTGTTAGGGAAAACCTCCCCCCTCCCCTTCCTCCCGGGACAGCTTCAACACACCGGGCTTGCCTGAATGTGTACCTGGGTTGAGCCCCTCTTGTCCGTCTCCTCCTCCTCGCTGGGGGGACCTGTTGTTTCAGGTGTCCTACAAATCTTTCCCAAACGAATCACCACAAGCTCAGGCTGAAAAAGGGCATTGCCCCGCACTGCCCCTTTTTGGGGGCTTCCCCAAAACTGCCCAAAAGGGGGTGCAAAACTTTTTCCCCCCCCCCCCCCTCCCCCCCCCCCCCCCCCCCCCCCCCCCCCCCCCCCCCCCCCCCCCCCCCCCCACTCTCTTTTGGCTAAACCCATCCCGGGGTCCAAAACCGTTTGCTTGAAAGGGCCCAAATTTTGGGGTCACTTCGAACGCTAATGGCTTTGCGCTGTTTGCCAAATCCGCTGGAGCAGGGGGAAGGGAAATTCCAGGGGTTCCCCCAACGTCAAAAATGGGGGAACGTTGATTGAGGGCCGGCTGACCGCAACGCAGCCAGGCGGGACGAAGCTTGGCGAAGGGCGGAAGTGCGAACTAAAACCCGACCCTTCCTAGCAGGCAGCCAGACCCGGGTAGCTTTTTAAAAATTTCCCCGGACAAAAGGGTTCAAACAGTCCGGAAAGGGGTTGCCCCACCAACCATTTAAGGGGGGCCCAAAATTTCAACCCTTTATCGCACACCACCTTGCCTGGCAAAAGGTTTTTTCCCACCCACCAGCGCTCGGTCCCGTTGCGGAGAGTTCCACAGCTCCTACCTTGTGGGCGGTCCCAAACAATTAATTTCAGAGGCCGGGTTTTTTCCTCTGGGCACTGAGACCCAGAACCTTGGGGAAAAGGCCCTGCACCACCCCTTTATTTTGAAGACGTAAAAAACCTGGAGCCACCGTCCCCCCCAGAAATCCCCCCGTACCCAGTGACTGTCACAGAAATGGGGCCCTTTGGCCTGCTTACACCCATTGTCGGTGGTAGATGACTTTTCCGGACACAGTGCAGCAACCTTGAAATTTAGATGACACGGGCTCCGGGGCAGGGAGGGTTTTCTGAAAAGAAATGCCTGCTCGCATCGGGTAGGGGGAAGGAAGGGCCAACGGGGGAACCCTCTTGCCACCAGCAAAGGCAAAATTTCCAAGGCCAAAACCTGGCAATGCCGACATTCAGGGCTTTGGCTTTGGGATGGGTTGGGTTAAAGTGTTTCTTTTGCTCCCAAAACTGGGGACAGAAAGGGGGCTGCTAGTGGGGTGTACGGGGTCATCGCAAAAAATGGGGGAAGGGAAAAGGTTTGGGTGGGTCTCTGTTGCGGTGGTACTTTCGGGGACGGTATAAACGGGGGTGATCCCTGATCTGACTCTGAGAGACATGGGGGAGCTGAGGAAAGATTGGGGTGGGGGAGGGGGCGGGGAAGAGGGTTGCAGTGGTTTTAAGCCCGGGGTCGGTTTGGCCTTTTTTGGCCAAAAAAATTTTTCCACCATTTTAACTCATATTCCGCTGCAGGAAACATGTTGGGGTGGGTTGAATCCACATTCTTCCTCTATTTTTTTTACCAAAGGGGCATTGACACGCTGGTGAATCAAGCTTGCTCAAAGAAGGCCAGGGTTGTGAGGTCCTGGGCCTTTTTTACGGCGATAAGCGGGAAGGGGGTTTTCCGCTGACCGGGTGGGAACTATCAGCGGGGCTTCTGCGGCCCCCCCATCGTCTTTCCCCCTGTCCTTTTTGAAGCTCGCAAGCAAATTCGGAAAAGACCACGTTTTAAACCGCAATGGTCATATACATCAAAAACGGTGACTTGTCGTCCTGACATTTTTGCATCCAGGGGTGCGGGTACAAGCAAGGGACTGCAAGGCGTTGCCGACCGCCCGGATTTTTTGCCCCTTTTCCGCTTCCTTTTCCTCCTCTATGGCATCATAATTGGGTCAGAGAGCAAAAACTCCTCTTTGGGCCTCTTGATTTTTAAAATGCCTTTACCCCCCCGCATTTTTCTCAAAGGTCTTAAAAATGGATTTCCACAGTGGGGGGACACGGTTACTTTGGGGGTGCCTTCGCTTCATTTGGAACGGGTGTGATATGCGGATATACATTTGTGGCCCTGACTGTGAGGGCTGGGGTAAGACTGTGGGTGCAGGGTTTCATTAACCACTGAAGAAAAATTGGGACGCTGTCGTTAGAGATTACAGGGGCCCGACCACGATGCAGGGTGCGGCCTGCAACCGACAGCCCCGGCATGCGTGTTGTGCCAGCACTGGAAGGGGCACCTTTCTCGTACCTTACCCCCATGTTCCACCCCCTCTTTTCTCGCTTTTCCACCTGAATTTCGCTCCATGTTCGAAAGATAAAAAAATTGAGAAGGTTTTTGAAATTTTGGAAATCTTATTAAAAGACGCAATCACAGCTATTTCAAAACCCTCAAACAAAAAAAAATTGCTGGGTTCAAATTTTTCAAGGTACCTTATAACAAACTGTGACCAAAAGGGAAAAAACCATATTAAATGTATCATAATAAAGTATTTTTGCCACCCTTCAATACACCTTGGTGGGGTACAAAAAATTTCTGAAATTTAAATTTTAAGTCAAGGAAAACCCCACAACAAAGCTTGACCCCGCCAAAAAATGAAAAAAAAACCATCTGAAATTATCGGATAATAAAAGTATTTTTGGGAAACCTATCAATACACCCGTGGTGACTACAAAAATTGCGATTCAAATTTAAGGCAAGGACCTCTATCAACAAACTTACTGACCAAAAGGGGAAAAAAACACCATTGAAATGTTTATCCTTAAAAAACAGTATTTTTGGCCCTACCAATACCCTGGGTAAAATAAAAAAAAAATTTTTCTGTATTTCAATTTTAACGCAAAGGGGGGCTCTATGAACAAAGCTGCCTCCCAAAGTGAAAAAAACACTATCGAAAAGTATACGGATAAAAAAAAGGGTTTTTTGCACCTATCAATCACCTTGGGGACTACAAAAATTTCTGGTTTAAATTTAACTGCAAGGGGGCTCTAACAACAAATTGGGCTGGCAAAAAAATAAAAAAACATTCTGAAATGTATTCATAATAAAAGGTATTTTTGCACTATCAATAACCGTGGGACTACAAAAATTTCTGGATTCAAATTTAATTCAAGGGACCTCAAACAAAACTACTACCAAAAGTGAAAAAACACCCATCGAAATGTATACTGATAAAAAAATGGGTTTTTTCAATAACAAATAGACCTGAATTACTAGAAAAGAAACTTATCCTAATATAAGTTCAGGGTGCCCAACACCAAGTAAATTTCAACAAAACTGTTAATAATAAAGTATTGCAATGCAATGCTCACTAATCGGGGGCACAAAACCTATCCTTTTAAAGAGCTTGTCTGTGTTCGCCCGCGGACCCCCTCCCCCTGTTCCCCCCGTGACTTTACAGCATTAGATGCTCCTTTAAAATTCTCTGCCTAACTACCTAAAATCTGCAAATCTCTGATCTACCTAAGTTCTAAGGATCACAGCTAAAAGTATAGCTGTCTCTGTGAACATATAGAATAATTTCGCTGAGCTGTTTAACCAGGGACTGAGCGCACGTCCTACTCCTTTTAAGATACTGACACACACTGATCATGAACAGGAAGAGCTGTTCTATGTAAAACGAGGTCATGTGATTTTTCCAGCCAATCGCAACCATACACATCCCAGTCATGACGTCGCACACACAGCTCACCCTGCTCTATTCTCTAAGCTGATTTGCTGGCCGCCAAAATGATAGGAAGCGCCGAATATGGCGCAAAATTAATAGATTATGCACAGATTTTAACCTAAATTATCGCGTGATCTAAAAAATCTGATCAACATAAAAACCGTGCCGATTTCAACTTTGTCGATAATAATTGCTCAACACTAATAATTACAAACAACACAATTTATCTGGAGTTAACGAGGCTATTACTCTCAGCTCTCAATACTGTTTTCACTTAGTACAGTTTCCTTGTGTCACAGCACCCAGCAGCTTCAGCACACACTCACAGTACACCGATGGACTCTCCTTATGTTCACCTCACTGTGCTGCCTGACCTTTCCAGTAGTCTCTCTGGTTCTCTTCTCTGGAGATGGGCTTGACCCTAAGGGACCTCTATACAGGTCACTTTACGCTCTCTGGAAAGACCTTGCAGAAATGCAATGCCTCAGGAGGTACAAATGCTGTACCTCCTATGCTGCTCCCTGGATTGGGGTCTTCTTCCGGACACTGCTGGCCACTAAGTGGGGACTTTTCCCCGGCCTCTCCCATTTTTTCTCATTAACACAAACTTTTTACATGTCCTCTGAGCATTGGACATCAGGAATGATAGCCACATAAATCTGCTACCTGTCATGGTTGCTGCAATCCTCCTCCTCCTGATCCTCACTTTTCACTCGCTCTCCTCGCTTAGACACCAACAACTATCAACTCTCTCGCTGAATTGTCACTAACTACAGCTTTATCCCCCCCAGCACCAGATGGCTCCCCTGCTCCTCGGCCCAGCTCCTGCTGACGCTTCACAGACCCAACAGTCTGTTTGCAAGCTAAACTATTAACTATTTGTCTGCCAAAACCAGGCTATCTCTCTCTCTCTGGTTTCCCATGGCAATCAAGTGTGCTACTACTCCTAAAACAGACATAACTACAACTCCTTACAACTGCATCCCACAGCTGCTGGAGGGTGCATTGAGTGAACATAACAATTAAGGTTGTCCCAAGGATGGTAAATTGGGTTCAAATTTGGGGAATAAGTTGGCCATGGTAGCATGTGGAGGTCATGCTGGAAGATTCCATAGGCCCTAAGGAAGACAATAAGCATGAATGTGTGTACGTGATCCGCAAGGATAGATTCACACCCAAAATGGTTGAAAGTGCCTTCCAGGTAATTGAATGGGCCCAGAGAATGCCACAAAAAATTTTCATAGACTATATATCAACTGTTTTAATGCTTTTCAATGGATTTTGTTGTGATCTAATAGATCTAACTGATAAAATGAAAAGCCCTGATATAGTTGTCAAGCAGGGGCGTAACTACCGGGGTAGCAGACGTAGCAGTTGCTCCGGGGCCCGTGCGCTCAGGGGGGCCCGCGCCCCATGGCAGCTGCTACTGTGTCCGCTACACCGGTAATGCCACTCCTGTGCCCGCCGGCAGTGAACTTAACAGTTCACTGCGGCGGGCAGGGAGCTGAGGGGCCCGGCGCATGCTGCCTCTGAACGCCCAGGCCCTCTGGCCCGAGCGTTCAGAGGCAGCGCTACAGGGAGGTAGCAGAGGGGAGCGACGTTGCGCTCTGCTACTTCCCCTACCGGCGCTCTGTGATCCCGGCGCAGAGGCTGCAGGGAAAGTAGCAGAGCGGAGCGAGCGGCACATTGGGGGAGCGTGGAACGAGGTGAGTAACTATTTATTATTTTACCTGCCCCTAAGTCTGCCTAAACACCCCCTAAGCCTCCATATACACCCCCTAAGCCTGCCTTATACCCCTAAGCCTCCCTAAACACCCCCTAAGCCTCCCATACACCTCCTAACCTCCCAAACACCCCCTAAGCTGCCATATCCCCCTAGCCTGCCTATACACCCCCTAAGCCTCCCTATACACGCCCTAAGCCTGCCGTATACACCCCCCTAAGCCTCCCTATACACCCCCTAAGCCTGCCGTACCCCTAAGCCTCTCTATACACCCCCTAAGCCTCCCTATACACCCCCTAAGCCTGCCTATACCCCCAGCCTCCCTAAACACCGCCTAAGCCTCCCTTACACCCCTAAGCCTCCCTACACACCCCCTAAGCCTGCCTATACACCCTTAAGCCTCCTATACCCCCTACGCCTGCCATATACCCCCTAAGCCTGCCTATACACCCCCTAGCCTGCCTATACACCCCCTAAGCCTGCCTATACACCCCCTAAGCCTGCCTATACACCCCCTAAGCCTGCTGTATACCCCCTAAGCCTGCCGTATACCCCCTAAGCCTGCCTATACACCCCCTAGCCTGCCTATACAGCCCCCTAGCCTGCCTATACACCCCCTAGCCTGCCTATACAGCCCCCTAGCCTGCCTATAAACCCCCTAGCCTGCCTATACACCCCCTAGCCTTCCTATACACCCTAGCCTGCCTATACACCCCCTAGCCTGCCTTTACACCGCCCTAGCCTGCCTATACCCCCCTAAGCCTGTCCTATACACCCCCTAAGCCTGCCTATACACCCCCTAAGCTGCCAAAACACCCCTAAGCCTGCCTGTATACCCTAAGCCTGCCTGTATACCCCAAGCCTGCCTGTATACTCCCCTAAGCCTGCCTGTATATCCCCCTAAGCCTGCCTGTATACCCCCCTAACCTGCATGTATAAACCCCTAAGCCTGCCTGTATACCCCCCTAAGCCTGCCTGTATACCCCCCCAGCTTGCCTTTAGACCCCCCAGCTTGCCTTTAGACCCCCCTAGCTTGCCTAGATAGCCCTCCCAGCTTGCCTAGATAGCCCTTCCAGCCTGCCTAGATAGCCCCCCCAGCCTGCCTAGATAGCCCCCTAAAGGTTGCCTGCCTGAATAGCCCTATAGCTACCGTGAAGCCTGTCTGCCTATATAGCCTCTATAGCCCCCAAAAGCTTGCCTACCTCTATAGCCCCCGAAGCCTGCCTGTCTACTTATAGGGGGCCCCTTTAGCTACCTAAACCCTACCTATATGGCCCCTATAGCTCACCTAACCCATATCTACCTGTATGGCTCCATATAGCTACCTAAACCCTGCCTGCCTAAATGGACTCCATATAGCCAGGGGGACAGGTGCTGGAACAGTCAGGATTCTAAGATATTTGTGTCTAAATCTCCAGGGACAAGTGGTCGGGAGATGTCATTATGGCAGACTGGACCGGATGCAGAACAAAGGGGAAAGTCAACGACTTGTCAGAGAAACGTCACCTGTGAGTCACAAGATGTAACTACACTGTAATCACTTATATGTCTGCAGAGCCTGTGTACACTGGTGTCTACCACTATATGGTCACTGTATGGAGGTAATATACAGTCTGCAGAGCCTGTGTACACTGGTGTCTACCATATATGGTCCTGTATGGTGGTTATATACAATTGAGAGCCTGTGTACACTAGTATATACCACTATATGGTCACTATATGGCGGTACTATTGGTGTTTGTAGACTGATCAGTAATAGTGTAGGGTTATTATTCAGTCACTATGTGGTGGTAATTTTTTGGTCATGTTCTGGCGGTATAATCAAGTCCATATGTAGTAGGGTTATTGGTAATATTGGTTTTGGTATAGTGGGATTTGTTTGGTAGCAGTATGATGGTGATATGTAGAGTGAGGTATTTGCCCCTTGTATGATCTACATTACCTAACAACAGGTCCTGGTACATGGGCGTGGTCAGGGTGGCGGGCGAGGGGAGGGGGGGTAGGGGGCCCCATCCAAAAGGTTGCTTTGGGGCCCTGGCTTCTCTAGTTACGCCCCTGCTGTCAAGTTAAACCATTCTATATTCATTCACCTACAGTCCTGCAGAACTCCTTTCTGAAAAGGCTGAGGGTGTTTTACATTAAGAAAAAATTAATGGCAGAGGGCAATCTGCCCATTAGGAAGGTTCAGCAAATCCATAGCAAAATCTATTTTCTACGAGTTAGGGTAAATTCACAGAAATACTGCAACTTGTAAGATCATATCCACTTGCCAGCCTCTGTATTTCACTGCATTTTTTACCTGTGCTAATTCACAGATAAAAAGTGCTGCATTTCCATCCTATGTGAATTTACCCCAAATTAGATTAAACCAGTGCATATGTGTGGGTCTGACTGGAGAAGAAGGCAACCCTACACCAGGTCACCACATCCCTCTAGGACACAAGGTACTAAAACAAGCTCTGTGCAGTCACTGAACCAGTAGTGAGTTCTGGGGGATTTCAGTTCTGTACAATGTTAATGTGGGACTGGAACTTAAAGGGGTTGTCTCGCCACAATGATTGGGTTTTAAATAAAAGATCTTTAAAAAAACAAGCAACTTTGCAATATATGTTCATTACAAATGTCCTACGGATTTTGAGTTATCCCTGTTAGTAGTAGTGCATCAGCTCCTCAAATCTCTATAGCAGCTGACCTGTTGATCTTTATCTCACTGGCTGTCAGGTTTGATGACTCATCACCTTCTGAATACAGGTCAGAGCACAGAGCCCCTCCTGCACAGTATGCTTCTGTAGTGAAGGGAGGGGGAGGGCTCTGGCTTCTGTGTCTGTGTAGCTGTGCTGCCTGGATTAACCCTGGGTGTGCCTGCTTCCTCCTGCTCTCTACACAGATTGAGGAGAGCAGAGGCTGATCTGTAGTCAGAAAATGTGACAGCAGTGACCCTGTGTGTTACTATAATCATGATGTGTCTGTGGAGCTCTGACTATACTAATAGAACAGATTAGGGAGGCATGTGAATGCTTGCTATCTCTCCCTGCTCTGCTGTATTAGTGACACATTGTGATTATAGTAACTCACTTCACAGCTGCCCTGTGTTTGTTCTGACAGGATTTGTTTGTTGTTGCTGGAGATGTGGAGATTTGTATGCTAAGCAGGGGGTATAGGAACACTTACATCCCCCTGCTCTGCTATTAGCAATCACAGCTTCACAGACCTCTCCACATTCACACATCAGCCCTCTCTCTGTTGTCTCCGTGGAGCTGACAGTGCAGCTGATCCAGGAGCCTGCAACAGACCTAGGCAGGCACACACAGGGTTAACTCTGGCAGCAAACCCCCTTGCCCTGCTGTATAGAAGGAGAGCTGTCTGTGTGCTGAGGGGAGGCGGGAAGGGGGAGGAGAAGAGGCAGACAAGAAGCACGCCCCTGAATTCAAAAATTCTTTGCTGCCAGAAGCATTGAAGTGGGCTGAAAGCTTGTAATGAGACAACTCCTTTAATACACACTGCAATTCAGGACCATCACTGGATTAGTAGTACAATCAGGGCTGTATTTATAGGTAGCGCTGCCCTAGGCACTAAACCCTAATACGCCCCCATTAACCAATTAGATTACCACGCCCTTTTCATATTATACCACACCCCTTTACAAAAGCCACGCCCACTATGACCATGTAAGGGCTCAAGAAGAAAGCTAATTGAAGGGTTTGCCTACACCCAGCTTTCCTAGATGTTGGAGAACCTATTCAGCATCCAGGATAGACTGGAGATGCCGCCACACTGTGCCTACACCTAAACCATTAGACTTCAACCAATTAAAGGGAATATGTCACCAACATTTTATTTTATTTATCAAATCCAGACCCTGATGCATATTCTTTTCTTCTTCAACATTTTTATTTTCTGATTGTAGATTTCTTCGTTTGGTCATCTGTATATGAGTATGATCTATAACAGACAGTCTCAGCCATAGCAACAAATCAGACTTCCTTTTCCCAGAATGTTCTAAGAAATGAAGGTGGTGGTAGGGGAGAAGGAGGAGGGCAGGGAAGACACTGGGGCCCCTGCCTTCACAGTGGACAGGTCTTATAGTTAGATGGAAGGTCTAATAAGATTATATATAGGTGAGATAGCCAGGTGGTCATACAGCATAACAGCCTAAGGATGCTCTCACACAGCTGCCTTTTTGATGCGTTTGTTAAAGTGTGTTTTTTGTGCAGAAAGGCACAGTGATTAATACTGTACATTGCTGCTGTGAAAAAATCGTTATTTTACCGTGATTTTTGTGAAGTAATTTACAGCATCAATTGCTGTGCCGACCTCCACAAAAAACACACATTAACAAACGCATCAAAAAGGCACTGTGTGAGAGCCCCCTTGTTCTGTTATGCTGTATGACCACATGGCCCTAAAAGGTACCGCCCTATACACCCGCCTATATGATACCTATGTACACATCACATGAGAGCCTTATATGATACTGACACCTATACAACACATCACATGACACACAGCTCCATATAGTCTGATACCTCTTATTATATGATAGAAAGCTCCATATAGTCTGATACCTCCTATTATATGATAGGCAGCTCCATATAGTCTGATACCTCCAATTATACGATAGACAGCTCCATATAGTCTGATACCTCCTATGATAGACAGCTCCATATAGCCTAATACCTCCCATTATATGACAGTGACACACAGCTCCATATAGTCTGGCACCTAACACATAACATGTTCCCCTGCCTTCCCCCATTCTCCCACCATTCCTAACACCTCTCACTCCCATTTCACCTGCCTCCAGCCCCCACTCACGTTTCACCTGCCTCCACTGCCCACTCACGTTTCACCTGCCTCCAGCCCCCACTCACATTTCCCCTGCCTCCAGCCCCCACTCACGTTTCACCTGCCTCCACTGCCCACCCACGTTTCACCTGCCTCCAGCCCCCACTCACGTTTCACCTGCCTCCACTCCCCAGTCACATTTCACCTGCCTCCACTCCCCAGTCACATTTCACCTGCCTCCACTCCCCAGTCACATTTCACCTGCCTCCACTCCCCACCCACATTTCACCTGCCTCCACTCCCCACCCACATTTCACCTGCCTCCACTCCCCACCCACATTTCACCTGCCTCCACTCCCCAGTCAAGTTTCACCTGCCTCCACTCCCCCAGTCACATTTCACCTGCCTCCACTCCCCAGTCACATTTCACCTGCCTCCACTCCCCAGTCACGTTTCACCTGCCTCCACTCCCCAGTCATGTTTCACTTGCCTCCACTCCCCACTCACGTTTCACCTGCCCCCACTTCCCAGTCACGTTTCACCTGCCTCCACTCCCCACCCATGTTTCACCTGCCTCCACTCCCCAGTCACATTTCACCTGCCTCCACTCCCCACCCACATTTCACCTGCCTCCACTCCCCACCCACATTTCACCTGCCTCCACTCCCCACCCACATTTCACCTGCCTCCACTCCCCACCCACATTTCACCTGCCTCCACTCCCCAGTCACATTTCACCTGCCTCCACTCCCCACTCACGTTTCACCTGCCTCCACTCCCCAGTCACGTTTCACCTGCCTCCACTCCCCACCCATGTTTCACCTGCCTCCACTCCCCAGTCACGTTTCACCTGCCTCCACTCCCCACCCACATTTCACCTGCCTCCACTCCCCACCCACGTTTCACCTGCCTACAGCCCCCACCCACATTTCACCTGCCTCCACTCCCCAGTCACATTTCACCTGCCTCCACTCCCCAGTCACGTTTCACCTGCCTCAACTCCCCACTCACGTTTCACCTGCCTCCAGCCCCCACTCACGTTTCACCTGCCTCCAGCCTCCACCCACGATTCACCTGCCTCCACTCCCCACCCACGTTTCACCTGCCTCCACTCCCCAGTCACATTTCACCTGCCTCCACTCCCCAGTCACATTTCACCTGCCTCCACTCCCCACCCACGTTTCACCTGCCTCCACTCCCCAGTCACATTTCACCTGCCTCCACTCCCCACTCACGTTTCACCTGCCTCCACTACCCAGTCACATTTCACCTGCCTCCACTCTCCAATCACGTTTCACCTGCCTCCACTCCCCAGTCACATTTCACCTGCCTCCACTCCCACGTCACATTTCACCTGCCTCCACTCCCCACTCACGTTTCACCTGCCTCCACTCCCCAGTCATGTATCACCTGCCTCCACTCCCCAGTCATGTTTCACCTGCCTCCGCTCCCCACTCACGTTTCACCTGCCTCCACTCCCCAGTCACATTTCACCTGCTTCCACTCCCCAGTCAATTTCACCTGCCTCCACTCCCCACCTCACGTTTCACCTGCCTCCAGCCCCCAGTCACGTTTCACCTGCCTCCAGCCCCCCTCTCCTCCCCTCCCTTCCCCCCTCTGATTCACTTAAATGTCCTGAAGAGTGGGAGGCCTCGGTCTTCTGCTCTTCGGCGCCGTCCATGCACTGCTGAGGAGTGGGACAGGCGCGCTTTTCATCTCTCTCTCCCCGGCCGTCAGCTTCCGCTCTTCAGTGGCGGGCGCGCGCTGTTAGAGAGAGTAGGAGGAGGGGGAGCGCAGCCCCCTCCTTCCCAGCAGCGCACCGCGCCACTGAGGAGACAGGCAGCATCAGCGCAGCTTGCTGATGCTGCCTGTCATTACAACAGAGCGCCGGAAAGGAGAAGCAGTATGTCCCTACCGGCGCTCCGTTGTCCGCTGCCGCTCTGCAAAAAAAAAAAAAACAGGGAATCCCGCCGCTGCCACCAATGAAAAAGTCACTAGCGGCGGCAACCTCCGACACCCACCGACCGCTGGGGAAGAGGGGAGAGGTGGGGGTGCCCGGAGGAAAATAGGGAAAAAAAAAGTTAAAAAAATAAATAAACTCCGGCTGCAGTGCTGCCCCCTAACAGGCGCCACCCTCGGCACGTGCCCACGAGTGCCTAGTGGGAAATATGGCCCTGAGTAAAATGTATTTGTAAAAAAAAACAAAAATTCTAAATACAAAACAATATATTATTTTTATATGGTGACTGTACAAAGTTGTTCATACAATTCATTATAGCACCTATTAATAAGTAGATCTTTTACTTTAATTTAGTGGTTAGCAATATAGTGTTACAAACATAAGATCTGTACAAGTGAAATCCTTTGACTAGTTAAAGGGTAAAGAAAGCAGAGGTATTAGTTTATTCAAGCAATTTGATGGGTAAAATTCCCTGGGGTAATTGATTCCGGACATAAATCACCTTCCACCAAAATAATCAAGACTAACTGATTCAACCACTGTTATGATAATTATGTAATCTTAGCAATGGGGATTAGTTTAGCTATCTTGGAGCCTGAGCATGTCTGATACCCCCGTCTCTTCATATATTGACTGTTAAAATCGATTACTTGAATAATGGTTGGGCAGTTCATTCTGTAAGAGTAGAAGGTATACAAAGCTGTCCATGGATGTGTCTAACTATGTATGTATACTGATTATATACACTGTACCTGCAGTCATGACCTCTAAGATCAGGCTATAGGATATAAACATTAACATAAGATAAACTGTATTTTTGTTGATGTGGATGTGATTGCTGCTGTGAACTTAGGTTTTGTTGTCTTCCTGTTCCACCACTCCATACCTCACATTATGATTTATTATTATTATTATTATTATTATTATTATTATTATTATTATTATTAATTATCAATTATAATATGTATTATTAACTATAAAGAACACTCTTTACGTCCAGTCATTAAGTCAAGAATTCAACCAAAAAAGTTCTGAAGAAGTTCCTCAAGTAAAGTTCCCTTTTGTTAAGCCACAATAAAATCACTAGTTTGTAAATGTCATTTGTATGTCAGGTTCTTCATGACATTAGGTTTTGAAAACTGTGCAGAAGCCTTGCAAACAAGAAGCTATTTCATTTTAATACATCAGTGACAGTTCTTCCTGTACTGTGACCTTTCAGTGTCATTTCTCATATGATTCTTCCTGCAAGCATGAAGAACTACAGTATGTGACATTTGGAGTAAAATGTGGCATCTTTAGACTGAAGATAATCTTTGTTTTTACATATTTTATACATAATACAGGTGAGACACAGGAAAAAGTGACACATTACTACAGATAGTCAAACTACACACAGGGGGTTTATATATTATATATATGCATATATCCTTCACTATATGTATATAGTTAAGGAAATAATTATCTGATCCCTTGCTGATTGAGTAAGTTTGCCTGCTGACAAAGACATGAACAGTCTATAATTTTAAGGGTAGGTTACTTTTAACATTGAGAGATAGAATATCCAAAATAAAATCTAGAAAATCACATTGCATAAATTAAAGAAATGTATTTGAATTTTGCAGTGAGAAATAAGTATTTGATCCCTCTGGAAAACAAGACTTAATACTTGGTGGCAAAACCATTGTTGGAAAGCACAGCAGTCAGACGTTTTTTGTAATTGATGATGAGGTTTCTGCACATAGGGCGACACGTCCACAATTTGACGGTGCTATGGCAGTTTTTAGGCGCTTTAAAGCAGTGTAAAGTCAGATCCTCCCAAACATCTGGCGTCAGTTATGCCTTGCATAGTAAAACTAATGCGTCTTAAAAAGTGCATGGAGCCTAAAAGACGCATTTTGCAAATCTCGGTGCATAGAGTATCATTGGTAGTGTATGTAATGCGCCTAACTAGGTGCACTGCGTAACGGAGGCGCATAACGTATCATTACTAGTGTCTGCAATACGCCTTGATAGGTGCATTGCATTATGGAGGCGCATAGCGTATCATTGCTACTATATGTAATGCGCCTTTTTAGGTACATTACAAATTGTCATACCTGGCGTATAATGCGCCTAGTTCTGGTGTACGACGGATCGTTTATATCGAGAATATGGCGTCAAAAGTGTTTTTGGTGCAAAATAGGCAAAAAAAAAAATGCGCTTGTGTATTGGGACATGTCGCCTATAGTCTAGAAAACAATATTTGATTTTCACATTCCCCATTTTTTTTTTTTTTTTAATTAGCATAGGTGCACATTGGTGTGGCAGCAACATACAAACAAAATCCAATATCAGCAGCACACTACTAGCACTAAAAACAAACAAAAGGACATAGGAATTTATGGAAAAGCATTTCTGCTATTATGAATACATGAAAAATTTTGAGGTTCTTAGTTTACATGTTTGATCAAAACTGTGTAAGCCCACCTGCCATCTGCAAGGCAACCTCAATACTGGTGGGAACCTAGTCTATAATATTAACTCTCTTGGTGCCTGTTGACCTTAATGTGCTTACTTTTGAGTCACTCCTTTGTTGCCTCGGCTGTATGTTTTGGGTCATTGTCTTGCTGGTTCACATTGTGTTTTTTGGAAAAAAAATTTGTGCAGAACTTTACGATACATTTGGCATATATTGCTTTAAACTCATATACTGAGGAATGGATGCCGCCTTGAGATCCCGTTGTAAGTCGGGGGTGGCTTAAAATTTTTTTGATAAAAACATGTGAACTAAGAATCTCAAAGTTTTTTTCATGTATTGCAGATAGCATAAATGCTTCTTTAGAGGTTTCCATGTCTTGTTTGTTAGCCCTTTTAGCTGATGGTGTGCCACTGGTATTGTGTTTATATATATATGTATATATGCCACAACCATGCGAGTGGCACCTAGGTTCACATTGTGTTTTTCGGAAATGTTTTTTTTGTGCAGAACTATACGTTGCATTTGGCATATATTGCTTTTATTTCATATTGGGAGGAATGGATGCCTCCATTTTGGTTTCTTGCACCCCGCCCACCTCCACAGGTTGTTAGATCAGTGCAGTATGCTTTTAAGGTTGGTGCTTTTTTTTCTTTTTCTATCTGGATTATGGAGGTCTATTGACCCAAATGAGAAGCCTGACTTGGACTCAAATGAGAGGTAAAAATAGAGTAGGACCACCTGCCTTGAGATCCCATTGAAAGTCGGGGGTGGTTTAAACATTTTCTGATCAAAACATGTGAACTCAGAATCTCAAAGTTTCTTTCATGTATTGCAGATTGTCTTGCTGGAAGACCCAGCCACGACCCATTGTTAATGTCCTGGCGGAAGTGAGGAGACTGTCACTCAGGATTTTATGGTAGATGGCTCCCCCCACTCTCCTATTGATGCAGTGAAGTAGTCCTGTGCCCTTAGCAGAGAAACACCCCCAAAGCATAATGTTTCCACCTCCATGCTTGCCCATGGCAATGGTGTTCTTTGGGTCATAGGCAACATTTCTCTTCCTCCAAACACGGCGAGTTGAGTTAATGCCAAAGAGCTCAATTTTTGTCTCATCTGACCACAGCACCTTCTCCCAATCACTCACAGAATCATCCAGGTGTTCAATGGCAAACTTCAGATGGGCCTGCACGTGTGCCTTCTTGAACAGGGGGATCTTGCGGGCACTGCAACCATTTTAAACCATTACGGCGTAATATGTTACCAATGTTTTTTTGGTCCCAGATGCCTTGAGATCATTAACAAGTTCCCCTGTGTAGTTTTAGGCCGATCTCTCACCTTCCTCATGATCAAGGATACCCCACAAGGTGAGATTTTGCATGGTGCCCCAGATCAATGTCAATTGACAGTCGTTTTGTATTTCTTCCATTTTCTTACTATTGCACCTAGAGTTGTCTCCTTCTCACCCAGTGTTTTACTCGGCTTTGTAGCCCATTCCAGATTTGTGCAGGTCTGTGATCTTGTCCCTGACATCCTTAGAAAGCTCTTTGGTCTTGCCCATGTTGTAGAGGTTAGAGTCTGTGGACAGGAGTCTTTTTATAAAGGTGACTATTTAAGACAGCTCTCTTTAATGCAGGTAACGAGCTAATTTGGAGCGTCTAACTGGTCTGTAGGAGCCAGAACTCTTAATGGTTGGTAGAAGTTCAAATACTTATTTCTCTCAGCAAAATGCAAATAAATTTATATAATTTATACAATGTAATTTTCTCGATTTTATTTTGGATATTCTCTCTCTCAATGTTAAAATGACCCTACCCTTAAAATTATAGACTGTTAATGTCTTTGTCAGTGGGCAAACTTACAAAATCAGCAATGGATCGAATAACTATTTCCTTCACTGTATACAGCTGTACAATGTAAGGCAGCAGCCGGGAAAGTCTGCAGTGGCGTCTATATCTTAGCCAGATTCTGAGCATATGCCTGGAGAAGTCCAGACACATGCCAACAAGGTAAGGAGCCTTGGTGGAGTGAAAGGCCAACATTAGATAGGTGTCAACAGTACAGACTGTTGACATACGTTTAGCTTTATGTTAGTATGGCTTCCAGCCAGTCCGGGTCGGCCTTTCATTGGGCGGGCTGCCCAGCACTTGTCGGGGCTTGCGAGCTTACGTACTGTGGCCACTGTATCAACTAATACCTAATTTTTTATATTTTTCCAGTATGTCATTTTTTTGCCCAAAAATACTGGGGAGCAGGGGTTGTCTGTATTTCTTGGTTTGACACCTAAAAAGTGCTGGGCAGCCCGCCCAATTGAATAGTAGCGGTGTAATAGGCCGTAAGCCAGCATTGTGCACTACACGTATCTATATTAAATGGCACCTCTCTGTATCGCCTTATCTATATGTAATTATGACACCAGCAACCACCCCTCTTATGTATTGAAGGTGTGTGAGTGGTTGTTTTATTGGTGTTTTTGCATCTGTGCATTCTCCCCATGTATTTTACTGTGGCTTTTTGCATACTGGTGTGAATAGGTATCAAGTTAATGTGCATTTTTTTATCATCTAATTGTTCCCGTAGTAGAGGGGTGTGTGAGCTACTGCTCAGCAATTAGCTGCACCTGTTTATCTTTCCCAGGTTGTATAAGGGCCAGTGTTGCCTCCTACTTGGTCCATTCTTTCAGGCCAGCCATTAAGCTGTGAGTATCACCTTGTACTGCAATTTTTTTGAGTAGTTGATATGCACAAGTCGGACCAAAGCATGTTCATCTATGAGACACAGAATCCGTCTTCTTACTGAGTGGTATGATGGCTGGACATTCCCATCTTATTTGTGCTTGCGTATAATTGTTTGTACAGATGAAAAAGGCAGCTTCAGGTATATGAGAATTGCACCCAAAGATGATCCAGACTTGTGCAATTCCACAATACTCTTCCTGATATCTTGGTTGATTTCTTTAGGCCTTCCTATGATGTTACACACAGAAGCAGTGTGTTTTTGGTGTGCTTTAAAATACATCCACCGATGTGTCTCTAATTAACTCAGATGTTGTCAATAAACCTATCAAAAGCTTCCAATGACATGACATCATCAAATGGGCTGTCCCAAATTGTTTAAAGGAATAGTAATCCTAGTGTATGTAAACTTTTGACTTCGCAGAAAGTAATAAAAATGCCTTAAAAATTATCTATCTCTCATTATTCTGGCATTTGTCCAATATAAATAATTTTGGTAAACTTAAAACGGATAAGGTTTATTCCAATATCATGTCAGATAGTGGGGTTACTACTAGTATGACTTTAAACAATTTGGGACAGCCCATATGATGATGTCGTGCTTTTGAATGATTCTGATAGGTTTATTGACAACATCTGAGTTAATTAGAGACACATCGGTGGATGTATTTTAAAGCACACCAAAAACACACTGCTTCTGTGTGTAACATCATATGAAGGTCTAAAGAAATCAACCAAGATATCAGGAAGAGCATTGTGGAAATGCACAAGTCTGGATCATCTTTGTGTGCAATTCTCATATAACTGAAGATGCCTTTTTCATCTGTACAATCAGTTATACGCAAGCACAAACAAGATGGGAATGTCCATCCATCATACCACTCAGGAATGGGATATGTTCTTTGTCTCAGTGATGAACGTGGTTTGGGCCAACATGTGCATATCAACCGAAGAACAAAAGCAAAAGACCTTGTGAAGATGCTGTCAGAAACTGGTAAGTTTGTTTCATTATCCACAGTACTGTATCAGCATGGACTGAATGGACACTCTGTTAGGAAGAAGCAATTACTCCAATAGAAACATGTAAAAGTCAGATTAATGTTTGCAAATTAACAAAGGAACAAAGACCTACATTTTTGGAGACATGTCCTATGGTCTGATGAAACTAAAATTGAACTGTTTGGCCATAATGACCATGGTTACATTTGGAGGAAAAGGGAGAAGTTTGGAAGCCTAAGAACACCATCCCAACTGTGAAACATGGGGTGTGGGAACATCTGTTGGGAGTTGTCTTGCGCAGGAGGGATGGTCACTTCACAAAATAGAAAAAATGTGGCAATACTGAAGAAAAAATCTAAAGCCCATCAGCCAGGAAGTTAAAGCTTGGGCGGTAAGGGGGTTTCCCCAAAAAGACAATGACCTGAAGCTACTGCCAAACGGGTTACAAAAAGGGCTTAAGGAAAACCCAAGTCAATTTTTTGGGAGGGGCCCAAAAAAGCCCTGTGTAAATCCTTTTAAAATTTTAGGGGCAAGTGGAAAGTCAGGTGGAGCAAGAGACATACAAACACCCCACTTACATTAGTTCTTTTAAAGGGGAATAGGAAAAAAAATTCTTTACCAAACTATTGTGAGAAGCTTGGGAGGATATCCAAAACGTTTGCCCCAAAAAGTCTTACATTTTAAGGGCAATGCAACCAAAATACTATTGAAATGTATGTAATTTTTTGCTTTGCAAAAAAGTAAAAAAAAAATGTCTTATTGCTCCATTTTGAGGGCTTTTTGACAAATATAAATATTTTGGAAACCCTAATTGACCTAAAACGGAAGGTTTATTCTGATTTAGAATTGTCAGTTTGTGGAAAAAAACAGCTTTTGTGTCATTTTATATAGTGTATGTAAACTTCTGGTTTCAACTGTATATACGCAGTGGTACCTTGGTATAAGTCATTAATGTGTCCTAGATCCTTAGACTTCTACTAAACAAACTTTTCTCATAGGTAATAATTAATCTGTTCTTATAATAAAAACAATAGGATTCATGTGTATCATCCAAAATACTATCCATTCCCCAAAAGGCAGCCGTTTTAAAAGTTTAATAGTGGGGGGAGTATGACTTTTTAGCTGGCTGCAGGTTAAAATTTTTTTAGCCGAGTTTAGATCAATATTTTTTCTAAAAAGAGTTCAAAACTACCTCATACACACTGTAACATACTCATTTTGGTCTATAGAGATTTGAAAGCATACCGACTTAGATGCAACTTCATTTTTGAATTTATTCAACACTCTCAAAACAAAATATATACAGTCATTGTGACTAATCAGTTGGTTTGACGTTTCGGTCAGTATGACCTTTTTTCAAAATGAATATAAAAAGTAAAAACTACAGTAAAAAAAGTAAAATTTTAACATAAAAAAAAGAAGTGCTATTATACGGATTCAACTGAAATCTAAAAAATTATACAATATTTACATATGTACAGACAAGGGTTTATGTAATTCCTTTTGGACAGATATATAAGGAAAAAAATATCAACTTTAAATACTAGGTAAGGTTAATGCACACAGGCGGGAAAACGAATACGGTCTGCCTTTAAAAAAGGGGGGAAAAAAAATAACAATTTGATCTGAAATAGAGGTGATCCAAAATACTCATTTAGTACATAAACAGACAAGGTGTATGGCGACTTGGGTGAAAAATGGGGAATCAAGATGGATATGATGTAACACACTTGAACCTTTTAAACCCCCAAAAGTCCCAAAGGGAAGAAAAAAGAGAGCTTACCCATAAGAAGAAGCTTGTGGACGAGAAGAAACGGGCTGACGCCCCGAGGGAATGGGCTTCATGTTAGGCGGGGGGTGAAGCGGGGGCTAAAAGGGCCCGGCGCGTGCGCGAAGCAACCCCGGAAACCCGGGAAGGAATGCGACGCTGTAGTGGGGCGGGCAGGGCCAGAGGGAGTCTTGATCGGAAAGGGTTTGGGCAGGTGGACATGTGCAGATTTTTTTTGCCCATCATAAAAGGAGAGAGCTTGTAAAAAGCAAGTAGAAAGGGAAGGGGAAAGCGAAGAATAAAAAGACAAGCAGAAAGAAATTAAAATTAAAAAAAAAGGAACTGAAGGCTAAAGTTAAATTAGGGAAAACCTTAAGAATGAAGGGGGAGAAAAGGGGGTAGGGGGAAAAGGGTTTGTATGCCTAAAGAGATGTTGGAAATTAAAGGCTGGATAATGATGGGGGAAAAATAAACAAGTGATAAGGAGTAAATAAAGGACAATAAGAGGAGATAAATGAAAAAGAGGGAAAAAGGAGGGGAAGAGGTAAAGAAAGAGAGAATATAAGAGAAATGAACCGGAATAAAGATATATCATACTAGGGGAAGCTATAATGAACAGAGAAGGTTAAATATTTGAAGAAAAAAAGGGGGAAGAAAGGGGGAAAATTTTTAAAAGGGGGGGGAAAAATGAAAAAGGAAAGGAAAAAGGGGAAAAAAAGAGACTTTTGGATTGTGTTTTCCACCCTGTTTTCATTCTATGCTCTAGCGGGGGCTGAAATTTAAAAAGAAAAAAAAGAGGAAAATTAGCAACAGATAGTTTTTCTATTCTTTTTCTGCTTTTGAAACCCCATCACCCCGGTGTTCTATATCTTACCGAAAATACATAAGGGTTTGGACACACCCCCGGGCAGACCAATTGTAGGGGTCAACGGAATCTATCTTTTCCCCCATTGCAAATCCGGGGAAAAAAAAATCTTTCTCCTTTTGCCCGTACTACTCCTCTTTTATAGATAAAAGTCACTTCTTGCCCATTCTAATACCTTTTGGAAAAACCCCCGGGTTTTAAACTCCCTGTTGGTATCATTCGACGTTTGCAGTTTGTAACGTCGTTGGGAACAAAAAGGGTATTAAAAGCTATTGCTCTGTTAAAATGTCTGATTTACTTTTTTTAATTGCTCTTTTGAAATTGTTTATTAAATGTAATTCTTAATGAAGCTATTTTCTGTTTGGTGAAATTTCTTGTTTAAATAAAAGGGTTTTCTAATGGGGTAAAAATAGGGCCCCCCGCCATAGTAATGGTATATGTACACTTTGAGGTCCTTCATTTTCGGGTTTGATTATTTAGACGCTGTCAAAATTGGAAAAGATATATTGCGTGTTTTCTGTTTTTGGGGAAGGGGAACCCCACCTCTTGCTATTTCTCCTGGCTTAAATTCCCTTTCCTGAGCACAATTCACTGTGCAAATTTTTTTACCTTTTCAGTTTTCTAGACACCCTAGTCATCAAAAATGAGGATAACACTTTAAGTACTGATCTGTTTGTTAACTACTACACTACAAAAGCTGTCATCCTACACATATTAAGAAATCCTTGCCAAAATCTCAATTGATGAGGGTCCAAAGGATTGTCTCAAATCCTAATCTGAGGATGTCTCGACAGCAGGAGATTCTGGATAAATTTCGGAATCGAGGATATCCAGATCACATTTTAATTCCGGACATAGGAATTGTTAAATCTAGGGAGTCCAACTCTACTCGTTTACCATTTATCAGCACTTACCATCCCAGAATGACAGAAGTTCACAACATTTTAAAGAGGCATTAGCACATACTTAAAGATGCCTACCCTCACAAAATCATTTTTTTTAAACAACCCCTAATGATATGCTCCAAAAGACCCACCAATCTCAAAGATACTCTGGTTAGAGCTGACATTGGTCCGATAAAAAAGGAACATATACAGGGGACTTTGTCCTCTCCCAGACGTGGCACTTTTCCGTGCCTCCATTGCTACCACTGTTCTAATGTCACAAAGGGTAATGTCATCAGACACCCTAGAACGGGACAAAAATTTTAACTTGGCGGTCCATTCACATGTGATAGCTCTTTCGTAGTGTCTGTGATAAAATGCCCAAGTGGCTTAATTTACGTGGGAGAAACACCACAACGTATGCACGGTAGTCTGCTCATTCTGAGTATGTTCCACAGGTAAGGAATGGCTGGCACTCGCAGGGGAGTAGTAATTTCGTGGGTGCTAATCAATAAACCGGACAGTCTATAGAGATTTAACAGCACACCGACTGGGATGCAATAACATTTTTGAATTTATTTAACATGTTCTAAACAAAATATATACAGGCATAGCGACTAATCAGTTGGTTTGACGTTTCGGTCAGTATGACCTTTTTCAAAATGAATCACTGAAAAGTAAATAACATACAGTAAATAAAGTGAAAATATTATAACATACAAAAAAGAAGTGCTATCTATACAGGATTCAACTGAAATCTACAAAATATACAATATTTACATATGTACAGACAAGGGCTTTATGTAAATTCCCTATTGCGACAAGATATATAAGGACAAAATATCAACATTATAATACATAGGTACAGGTTAAGTGCACACAGGCAGGGAACAGAATACAGGTCTGCCATTAAAAAAGGGGGGAAAATAACATATTATGATCTGAAACTAGAGGTGATCCAAATACTCATTATAGTACATAAACAGACAAGGTAGTATGGGCAGACTTGGATGAATAATGGGGTAATCCAAGATGGATATGCATGTAATCACACATTGAACCTATTACACCCAAGAAGTCCCTAAGGAAGAAAAAGAGAGCTTACCCATAAGAAGACGCTTGTGGACGAGAAGAAACGGGCTGAAGCCCCGAGGGAATGGAGCTATCATGTTAGGCAGGTGAGAGCGGTGGCTATATAGGGCCGGCGGCGTGCGCGAACGCAACAGCCGGAACCGGAAGTGAATGCAGAGCGCTGTAGTGTGGGCGGCGCATGCGCAGAGTGGAGTCTTGAGTCGGAAAGAGGTTTGGGCAGGTGGCACATGTGCAGATATGTTGCCACATCATACAGAGAGAGAGCTATGTGAGAAGCAAGTAGAAAGAGATACGTAGACAAGCGCAATATAAAAAGTCAATGTTATGAAGGAATGTGTTATAAAAAGGAGCAGACTGAGGCTAGGGGTAAGTATCAGGAAAAGTTAAAGAATAAAAAAAAA